>JAKSZP010005495.1:0-130334 GCA_022478985.1 Massospora cicadina | reverse complement strand
GGAGCAGTACTTGCGCTGCTATGCAATGGCCTCGTAAGGCACCTGGTCCAAGGACCTACCCCTAGCACAATTTTCGTAAAACTCTCTATTCCTCACAAGATTCTCTCCCTTTGAGGCCACTCTGGGGTATAAACCCTCTTTTCAGATTGGACCCGACTCTCCTCAGTAGTTCCCACCACCATGGACTGCGTAAGCTCTCTCTGCAAGATGCACAACTTATTTTGCAAACACTTGACAAAGTCCATCGAGGACTATGAGAAGTTCGCTGATCAGAAGCGTCTTCCAGGGCATGAAATCATGGTTGGTTTCCTTGTCATGTTAGATACCCGCAACCTTCCCCTGAAAGCCCCAGCTGTAAGCTCACACCCAAATTCACAGGACCCTTTGAGGTCGAGAAGGATTTAGGCAATGGAGCCTACCACCTGAGACTTCCCGCGCACTGGAAGCAGCACAATGTCCTTCTAACCTCCCTTCTAACCCCCTTTAAGGGGAAAGTCAACATCCCCCAAGCCAATTGTTGTCGGGGAATACAGGGAAGTGGAGGTGGAGGCCATTTTAGCTCTCTAAAGGTCTCGCCGATTCATTAAGTTCTTGGTCGCCTGGAAAGGTTACCCTCATATTAGAACATCTTGGTGAATAAGCGTGATTGTACAAATTGCAAGGACCTGATAGAGGAATTCCACGCCTCCCGCCTGACAGCCACCACCCTCCCCAAAGGATTGCGGCCATTCTGGCCATAAAGTTACTGGAGCGCTACAAAAACTAAGCTTTGGTCCATGCCACTGGGGGTGGAATCCTCCCTTTTAAAAAGAAAAGAATAGTGTAATTCCTGAAGACCAGCCCTTGCAACTGGTTAGGGATCAGCACCCCTTCCAGAAGAAAAGGGGTCCCAATGCTCCAGAGGACCCTCTGTCACAGCTGGGCGACTTCGCCCATGTGATAAATGAGCACTTGGTGACAGCTTTGTTACCCAAAGCCATCCCACTCCCACAACTTCCCGCCTCTTCAATCCTGGTAAGTTTGATATAAGGGGTCTGCAGGGAGATTGCACACATCAGGGGGCATGGAGAGGCCCATGGGAACACCCACTCCCCAGGCAAACCATGTCAAAAAATTGGGAAAATGGCAATTCCCAACATCGGAGCCCAGCTGGCAATTTCTGAACTGGGGGAGCCGGTTCAGATTGGCCTTCTTCAGAAACCAGATCAGAATACAGCTCGGATAGCAAACCCAGTCCTAAACAACTTTGATCATCTACACAAACGCTCTGAAACAGATCCAGGGTGTTCAGATTGTACAAGTAGCCACAATTGAGGGATCAGCTTGAATTGCAAATAATATGATCCAAGAACCCCTGTCTCCCAGGACAAATCTGGACTTCACAAGCCATGCAAAAGGCTGGCTCAAGTCACCAGGACCTAGATTGGTAGTATTGACTTGGTTTGGCTCCAAGAATTAGGAAAAGTTTACAAAAAATTTCTAAGCTTTTGCCAGAATTGGGAGCAGCCTTCTACCCCCTCCAAACCAGCCAACCAAATCCCTTCCCCAACCCCTGAATGTCCAATCCCTCAATACCTCCCCATGCATATAGCCTAGTTTAAAAGGCAACTGCTCCAGCTGAGGGTAGTTGTCTGTTTATTCTTTTCCTTATGTTGAATAAGATCCAAATTATCTGCCAAATTTGCTGTGGCCTCCATCTACCTTTTATAAATTTATAAAAATATGCCAATCAATCTGATGAAGTGTGCCATTGCCTAAATCCTCCTGACAATGTTTACTGACAGGATTATCTATTCGCTTGATCCTGCCACATGGAAATGGATCATAACGTGATAATCCGCCTCACCCTCGATGACAAACCCTCAGCTCCATTTGTTTTCACACATCCATTTAATGGAGGCCCTTCCGTCCGTTTGATCGCCAAGTATGCCAAAACTGCTCCCCAGTTAGAGCAGCCCCCCGGCATCCCTGCCTCACCGCACATGGGTTTGGCTCCCTAGCCACCTCTACCACCGCTGGCTGGGCCCAACAGTGGGACCAAGAGCGCCCCCCAGGGGTGAGCTTAGTCCCTTCCCCTCACAGGGGTCTTACTATGCCTCTTCAAACATCTCAGATCACATGGCAGCCTCTGTGCCATCCCTCGCTGGTATGAAAGCCCCTCTATCCAAATCCAAAGGCCTGCAACTGCAAACCCTAGAGATGTCGTCATCCTCCCTGCATCTCCCACCCTTGGGGTTGCCCCCACAAAGACTCGCAGTTGCCCCCTACGCAACCATCTGGCTTTCCTTGGGGGCCTTCAGTACGTAACTGAACTTTTCTTTCCTCACGTCTCCCATAGAACCCTACTTCTATTAGTTGCTTGGACCGCTATGCCTTTGGCATTATGGGGCCTCCACTGGGTGCTCGCGCACCCTGACTGGGAGCCCTTCTAGTTCTTCTTAGCCGAATCCATGACAGGAAATGCCCAGGTCCAGATGGCATCCCTTATGAGTTCTATAAGAACTATTCTAAATATCAAACATCTTGTTGCTTGCCTTTATGAACCAATGCATTATGGAAGCGCGCCTCTTTGTAGAGGGCAAGAGGCCTTCACAATAACACTGTACAAGAAAGGGGATAAGCTGGACCTTGCTAACTGGAGCCCCATTTCACTTACTAACACAGACAAAAAACGTTTTACTAAAATCATGGCAAACCGTCTAGGGGTTGTTGCCTTTGATCTCATTTCCCCTGAAAAATTTTGGTTTCATTCCCAAACGGTCTATTTGTGACAACATACCTACTGTAGTCAATGTCTGCCAATTCACGGCTTCTGGAGCACTTGTTCTTTAGACTAGCAGAAGACCTATGATTGAGTCAACTGGGGTTACCTCAGAGCCTGCCTCTACCAGTTCCACCTCCCCTATCGTTTCATTAGTTGGGTGTTGTTGCTCACGGATTCTGCCACAATGGCTGTGCATGGTCCTGGCTTCCTCATGGAGTAGTTCGCCCTCAAAGGGGCCTATGCTAAGGGGACCCTCTAATGAAACTCTTTTATAACTTCATCATTGACCTACTTCTTCGAAATGTAAATAACTGCCTTACTGGTGTCCATGTGCAAGGCCAAGCACCAGTCAAGATGTTGGCATTTGCTAATGATTGTGTGGTTGGGGTGTCTAACAATCATGATGCACGCGCGCTTGGAGCTACTATCCAGGTATACTCCCGGGTAAGTAAGCTGCACTTAATGCCTCCAAAACTGAAATTGTTCTCCTTGGTCAGTTACAAGCTCGCTGGTCCTCAGCGCACCATTTTCTACCTGCTTCAACAACTTGCTCACGGGATTGCTTGATTTCCCACCCTACACCACCCGCTTGTGCTCCTCTTTGTGCCAAGCCCCACCGCTGGCCCAGTCCACCATTTGGGGTGCGGCTAGAGGCGGGAGGGTACGCCTCGATTGTAATGGAAAATCATATTTTTAGACAGCGTTACGAAATGCATAGCTTTCCTCAAAGCCCGCCAAACCTCCCTTGCGGGCAGGGTAGTGCTAGCCAACTCTATGCTCCTTTCTAAAGTTTGGTTTGTGGCCCACACCATCGCTTTTCCCCTTATTTCTTCAAGTCATATTACGCTCTTCTGTAAGGGTGGCTTTGGTTAGGACGCCAACCGCCAGTTATCCTGGATGTCATGTTTGGCCCTCGCTATAGTGGTGGCATGGGGCTGATCAACTATGAGGTCCATGCCGCCAAATTCCTTAGCACTAGGATCGCTACAGTAACCAACCCTACAAGCTCAAAACAGCGCTGGTTCCATGCAGCCCGCTCAAACTTCACCCACGCCCTGAGCCTCCCCAATCCTGCCCACCTCCATTCTCTGTCAAAGTACCTCGCCTCACACCCTTCTGCTGCGGGACCACATGGGATGTCGCACCACTTTAAAAGAATTCTCCTCTCCATGCGGAGCGCTGAGTGGAGAATTCACATCAGTGGGCACACCTCCAAGAGGGGGCGCCCTACTCTTCGGTTCACCCAGGAAAAACAAGGACTACCCATTATGAACGGAGTGATACCCATGAGTTCCCCTACTATAGCCAGGGTATTCTACCTGGACATTTTGGACATCCCCTACTCATCAATACCCAGAAAAACATTTAGAAAGTAAACTCACCATCCTCTTCTGCAGCTACATATTTGTTCCCATGTGTGGTGCTGCTTGAGACGGTTATACCATACAGCTGAGCACTATAACGCTTTGCACTCATCTTGTGTCGTGTATGGCCAGTATGGAACTTTGGTCCACCGCCCGAAAGAGTGCCCTCCATCAAAAGCTATATGAATTGGGGTTCAGCGCCTCTTTCGCAGGATCAAGCACAGCCCTTCAGCATGTCTAAAGACACCTTCGCTTTGTCCATGGTTTCCCCACTAACACCTTCCCTCCATGCCTTAGTGGTTGCAATCGCTATGTGGACTATCAACATGATTGTCTTGGATGCTATCTCAGACTCTCCTCCCACCCTCCAGTAAGCTATACGCCGGTTCCAGATGCACCTTTTGGACCACTTTCAAGCGTGTTTATTTGGAACCTTCCACCCCAATTGCCGCCAGATGGTCTCATCCTGGTTCTAGGTTTGGTTCATTGTTTCAGACCCCACCTACATACGTGCTCAATAGTGGTGCAAGCCCCTACACATGTAACCCCTTTCTTCTCTTGGCGTTCCCGCTGGCAACAGCAGATAGCGTTTGATTCTCTGAGGTGCCCTCCTCTCGCTGAAGTTCATTTTGTAAGTTTAGTTTACATATTGTAAGTGTCCGTCCCCTGGTCGGCTTACCCAAATAAAAATTCAAAAATGAATGTCTTGCAAGAAAACCCATTTTTGGGGAATCAATTAGTATCACCCAATGGGTACACTCTAACAGGAAGGAGATGACTTCAGCTAGTACCAGTAAACACTTTTGAGAATCTATGGACTTGGCCATTGAGGTCCCTGACCAGTATAATTATCAATTGCAATCTGCAGATGTGGAAAAAACGGTCAAAGACCTAATAAGGGGAACTATTTATCCTGGTGCCTGTCCTAATTGAGAATGAGAATCTAAGGTTGCATCTAATATGATGGACTTATATAAGAGAGTGGTTTTATAACATACTGAAGTTGGTATGGCTAGAACAGAACAGTATCTCCAGCAGTACGTGCATCCCACCAATCATCACATACTTCAGATTTTGGGTTACATCATCTTGAGATCTACCGCCAGTTGGCCCTGACGCAACAATTTCATTCTCAGCTATCCTCTTTCTATTAAACTGCTTCTAACTTTGGTTGGGATAAAAGTGAAGCCATACTCTGTAATAGGGGGAAATCAATGCTCTACATAACCATCTGGTGAGAATTGACAATTGAGTTGTGGGTTGCATTGGCCAAGAAGTATTTAACTGGGGTAAGGATGTCGCTATTCCTATTCAACACTTAATCACTACCCTGGAAGATAAGATTTCTAAACAACTGGGACAATAGTGAGCCCAACATGAGGAACGCTTTGTTGAACTTGACAGGCTTTTCTAATAGCTTTTCTGAATTGTAGATAATATTTAAGAAGGTGGACTTGGTCTTTTTGGCCTCCTGGACCTCTGGTACCACCTAGTTCTCCTTCAGTGACCCTGGGACCCCCTAATGAACAGGTCCTCAAGGACTGTGGGTCAACAGGGCCCCCTAGGCCTGCAGGTTGCAATGGTTCACAAGGACCCCCAGTGTCACATATAAAGCTAAGAAGAACTAGAATGTGCTCCCAGTCAGGGTGCACGAGCACCCAGTGGAGGCCCCAGAATGCCAAAGGTATAGTGTTCCGGGCAACTAATAGAAGTGAGGATCTACAGGAAACGTGAGGGAAGCAAACGTTCAGTAAAGTACTGAAGGCCCCCAAGGCAGACTAGATGGTTGTGTTGGGGGCAACCGTGAGTCATTCAGGGGCAACCCCAAGGGCGGGAGAGGCAGGGAGGACGATGGCTCCTCCAGGGTTTGCAGTTGCTGGCCTTCATACTCTGATAGGGGGCTTGCGTGCCAGCGCTAGAATGCACAGAGGCTGCCATGTTATTGGAAATATGGGTAGAAGAACTTTAAACCCCATGAGAGGGTTGAGACCGAGTTTCCCCTGGAGGGGACTCTCTAGGTCCCACTGGTGATCTGGACCCACAGCGACAGGGGTGGCTATGGAAGCCAAAATCACGTGCAGCAAGTCAGGGATGCCTTGGGGCTTCTCCAACTGGGGAGCAGTTTCAGCAGACTTGGTGCCCAAACAAATTGAAGGGCCTCCATTTACTGGATGCATGGATGTGAATGGAGCAGCAGGTTCACCATCAGGTGCAGGATGGATTGTCGCATTTGTGATCTGCTGCCATGTGGCAGGATTGAGCGACTGGATAATCCAGTTGGTGAACATTGGAAAGAGGATTTGGCGATGGCTTGCTTCATCAGATCAATCAACGGATTATGTATAATTGTATAAGGCAGATGGAGTCCGCAGCAAACAGGCGGGTTTATCAGATTTATTTTGACAAAAAGCAAAAAGAATGAACTGACAACTGCCCTTGGTAGGGCCAGTTGCCTTTTAAACTGGGCAATAGGCAAGGGAAGTATCAAGGGATTGGTCATTTGGGGAATGGGAAAGGGATCTGGTTGGCTGGCTCAGAGGGGGTAGAAGGCGGCTCCCAATTCAGGCAAAAGCTTAGAGAAATTTCAAATTTTCCAAATTCTTGGGGCCAAGCCAAATCAATACTGCCAATCCAGGTCCTGATGACTTGAATCGGCCTGTTCGCACAGCTGGGGAAGTCCAGATTTGTCTCAGGAGTCACGGGTCAATGGATCAGGTTTGTTGCAATTTGGGACAATCCCACAATTCAGCAGCTCGTACAATCTGAACTTACTGGATACATTTCAGAGCGTTGGGCCTGATGATCCAAGCTTTTTGGGAATTGCCATTTTCCCAAACTTTAGACATGGTTTGCCTGGGGGAGTGGGTGGTCCCATGAGCCCTCTCTATGCCCCCTGATATGTGAAATCTCCCTGCAGACCCCTTCCATCAATCTTACCAGGATTGAAGAGGGGGGACGAGGTGGGAGTGGGATGGCTTTGGGTAGAAAAGCTGTCACCAAGTGCTCGTTTATCACATGGGCGAGGTCGCCCAGCTGTGACAGAGGGTTCACTGGAGCCTTGGGCCCCTCTTTCTGGAAGGGGTTCTGATCCCTAACCAGTTGCAAGGGCTGGTCTTCAGGAATTACACTATTCTTTCCTTTTTCAAAAGGGAGGATTCCACCCCCAGTGGCATGGACCAAAGCTTAGTTCTTGTAGCGCTCCAGTAACTTTATGGCCAGAATGGCCGCAATCCTTTGGGGAGGGTGGTGGCTGTCAGGTGAGAGGCGTGGAAATTCTTTAACAGGTCCTTGCAGTTTGTATAATCGTGCACATTTACCCAGCTGTTCTCATATGAGGGGTAACCTTTCCAGGCAACCAAGTACTGAATGGATCAGCGGGACCTTTGGGAAGCTACAATGGCCTCCACTTCCACTTCCTGGTATTACCTGACAATGATTGGCTCATGAGGTGTTGGCCTTTTCCCCTGAAAGGGGTTATAAGGGAGATATGGAAGACATTGTGCTGATTCCAGTGCGCAGGCAGCCTCAGGTGGTAGGCTCCATTGCCTAGATCCTTCTCGACCATGAAAGATCCTGAGCACTTGGCTGCGAGCTTGCGGGTGGGGTCCTTCATGGAGAATTGTGAGTATCCAACATGACAAGGGAACCAACCATGATCTCATGGCCCAGAAGATGCTTCTGATCAGCAAACTTCTTGTAGTCCTTGATGAAATTTTTCAAGTGTTTGTAAACCAGGTTGTGTGTCGCCCAAAGAAATATTATGCAGTCCTTGGCGGCAGGAACTTCTGAGGAGAGGCGGGGACCAATCTGGAAAGAGGGTTATACCCCAGAGTGGCCTCAAAGGGAGAGAAGTTCATTGAGGAATAGAGAGTTGTACGAAAATTGTGCTAGGGGTAGGTCCTTGGCGCAGGTGTCTTGCGAGGCCATAATGTAGCCATGCAAGTACTGCTCCAGTACTGGTTCACCCGCTCAGTCTGCCCATCAGACTGGGGGTGGTAGGTAGTGGATTGACAGGGCTTGATGCGAAGGAGGGTCAACAATACTTCTCAGAACTGGGCTGTGAAATGGGGTCCCCTGTGCCTCACTATCTCCTTGGGGAGACCAAACATGGCAAAGACATGGTTGACAAATAAATTTGTGGTCTCCACTGCAGTAATAGAAGAGAGTCAGGGGATGAAGAGTGCCAACTTGGTAAACCGGTTTACAACTACCATTATTGCATCAGAACCACAGGAGAGTGGGAGCTCCACGATGAAGTCCACTGAGACTGATGTCCATGGCTTCAGCCTGATACAAGGGGTGTAACAGTCCCTTCTTTCCAGAACGATCTGATTTTTCCTGGGCGCAGGTGACATAATGAGAGATCCCATTGGGAATGTCCTTTGAGGACCCAGGCCAATTATAAGTTCTCTTTACAAGATCTTCACATTTTTTGATACTGGGGTGGCCGACGGTCTTGAAGATGTGGTGTCCTCAATGGCTCAGCTGAATAGGGAAGGATGAACCCAAACCTGATCTTGGAACCAGAACGTTCCATCCTGCAAGGTATATGGAGTTCTCTTGTGGCGCATGGACTCCAAGTCAGCAAGAAGCTCAACTCCTTCAGGAAAGCAGGTTTGGGAAGCAAGGACACGTGGGAGGAGCAGAGTGACAGGGTCTACATCAGCGAAAGATATGGCAGGGGGAGCCAATACGAGGATTTTAGAGGGGGGCACTACCATCATAAGGTCCAATGGGTCCTCATCCCCGTTGGGGAACAGGGAGGGGTTATGGCTGAGCATGTCCAGCAAGACATTTAGTGGGCCTTTTATGAATTTTTACTTAAAATGGAACTCGCAGAGGTATTGATACGTGTGTGGGTGGTGGTGGCCTAACTTCTGAGGTTTGTGGTAGTAGAGCAGGGCATATGGTCCGTCCAAATGGTATTTTTGTGCAGGGCGCACTGCAGGAGATATTGCCATTGGGTGAGTGACCACGCTACCACCGCTAACTCCTTATCATATATTGGCCAGGATTGCTCTGTTGCAGTAAACTTCCGAGAGTAATTTGCTACCAGTTGCTCAGCTCCCTCGTGCTCCTGTAGCAGCATGGCACCCACTGCTACTGACGAGGCATCACAGGCTACTATGAAGGTGTGGGATATGTCGGCATACCACAGGACAGGGGATGTGAGAAACACATCCTTGATAGCCTCAAAGGCCTGCTGGCACTTGGGGGACCATTTAAAGGGGGCGTTCTTCCTGGTGAGGGGGTGCAAGGGTGCTGCAAGTTGGGAAAGAGCGGGGAAAATTTCCTCAAAAAGGTGATGGTACCAAGAAAGCTGCAAAGCTATTTCTGAGTGGATGTGGTAGGCCAAAAATGAATGGCCTCCAGCATGTAAAGGGGACGGATTACCCATCCTTCTTGACAAGATTCCCTAAGAAGGTAACCTCATCCTTGAAAAACTCGCTTTTGGAGGGCTTAATGAATAGCCCTGCCTTGTGGAGGGCTGCCACTACCACTTCGAGGTCCCTGACGTGTTGTTCAGGGGTGGGGGAATGGACCAGGGTGTCATCAATATAGACTAACGCACAAGAGAAACGAAAATCCCCCAACGCATCATCTATAAGGCGTTGGAAGGTGGCTGGCGGTTCTTCAAACCAAATGACATCATCCTGAACTGGAAAAGCCACCGGCGAGTGCAAATGGCTGTGAGCCACTACTGTCCCCTCACCACCCTCACTTGATTAAAGGCGTTCACCAGGTCCAAAATAGAGAAGACATGAGACTTGTCGATGGCCTGTGCTATGCTCTGCTCTAAGGGTAAGGGATATGTATCAGGGATGGTAAAGTTGTTGAGGTGATCATAGTCAATGCAGAGGCGCAGGGACCCATCTGCGTTCCTAGTGAAAACTATGGGGAAGGTGATTTGGGAAGACTTCTTGAATAGCCACCCCTTCTCTAGAATTTCGTCCAGCCGACTGCCAAGAGCCCAATCCACTTCCTCTGTATAGGGGGCAGTTGATCTTGACTAGTTCGACCAATAGCTGGAACGTCAAGTCATACTCAGAGTGTGACATGAGTTTGGATGTCAGTGACATGTTCAAGATGGCCTTATATGGGGCTAGGAAGGAGGGAAAGTCTGGAGGGAGTTCAGCTGGGATGGGATCTGGTGGTGCGATGGAACCAAGGGATGTTCTCTGGGGAAGGGTCTTCAGCAAGGGAATCTCACCACTCAACTTGAGGTTTCTGAACAACAAAGAGTTGTTTGCATAATTGATATGAACTTGTTGGCGGTGCAGCCAGCCCACCCCCAGAATTACAGGGTAGAGCAAGTCCTGTACCACTGAGAAATGGTCAGTGAACCCAAAGTCATGAATCAAGAAGTGCAATGGACGTTGGATACAGTGGGACTTCATGGACTCTGACGAGGCGCCCAGGATGGATGAAGCTTCCTCCATCATTAGGTCTAAGGACCATGCCACACCAAGGTCTATGAAGTTACCCTCCACTCCAATAACAAGCAGGGCTTGTACTGTGATTACACCTGATTCCGCGGGAAAGGAAATGTGAAACAAGAAGTTTTCTTGATCTTCTTTATTGGGGTGAGCTAGCGAAAGGGTAACCAAGGAGAAGCCATAACATCATCAAGAGAGACTGGCCTGGGGCCATGAGGGTGGGGTGCAGATGATCCAGGGTCTCTACAACTTCCTTGTCCCACATGGGAAGATGAGGGTTAATATGCACACACACTCCACTCCCTTCAGGGGGCGAGTTGGGTCCACCCTGAGGGATGATCAAATCATACTGCGCACTCTGAACACTGGGGAACAATCTCATCACACTGAGAAGACTTCAAACACTGGGGGCCCGGTAACCCAGCCTCCTGATCTGGGCTGGGGGCCAGCAGTACCATAAGCAATGATTCCCCTGGGGGAGTTAACTGAGGCGGCCACTGAGGGGGAGCAATGGGTAGCTTACCAGGGGACGCTTCCCGGGCTGCGCCCACTGGCAGGGGGAGGTGTAGTACGGAGTGCCTTGGGGGTGGTGATGGGACACGCGGGGTGTACCAGGGCCTGGCCTCAATTGCACGGGCCACAGAAAACGTGTCCTCCAAAGATCCAGGGAGAGTTTCCCAAGTTTTATTGGCCGCCAGAGTGGGGTCCAGGGCTGCACGGAATGCAGAGACCGCAATTTTGACAGTTGATGGGAACCATTGGAGCCAGGACCGCAAAAGCTTTGATCAGGGTGGCCAGGTCCGTGGCTGCATGTCCCAAATAAAACAAGCGGAGGAGGCCACTGGACTTGACTCAGGGGCCTGGAATGCTGAGGTGACCAAAGCCATCGAAGGGGTGGGGTGCCCAGCTTGGCAGCAGAGCGGAGCACTCCCCTGACCCAACGGCGGGCATCCACATCCATGGCATCAAGGAGGGCCACGCTCTGCTGTGCATCAGAGGGAAGCGGGGACTTCCCCCATCAGCAGTGAGGCCGCCTGGATCTCTTCTAGGACGCCCAGGATTTTATCAGCCACCTTATCAGAGGGGACAGGGGGAGCCACCAACCTTGTTGCAACACTAGTGGTAGCACTCTCTATTGGTGCTTGGTGGGATGGGGACCAGTTCAGCCAAGCCTGGCAGCAGGCCCAGATGAATGAGGCCACCGCCCAGCAGGAGAAGGCCAGGTCACAAAGGGAAATCACGCTAAGAGTGAGAGCGTAGGCCAGCACAACGCCCATTCAGTGAGGAGGGCAAAGAAGGCTGAGATTAGTGGTCAGTTCATTATGTTACAGATATGGATAAGAAGAACTAGACTGGGCTCCCAGTCGGAGTGTGCGAGCTCCAAGTGGAGGCCCTCAGAACGCCAGAGGCATAGCAGTCCAGGCGACTAATAGAAGTGAGAACTTTGGGAAACGTGAGGGAAGCAAACTTTCAGTAACATACTGAAGGCCCCCAAGGCAAACTAGATGGTTGAGTTGAGGCAACTGCAAGTCTTGCGGGGGCAACCCCCAAGGTGGGAGAGGCAGGGAGGATGATGACTCCTCCAGGGTCCACAATTGCTGGACTTCAGATTATGATAGGAGGGCTTGTGCGCCAGCGGGAGATGGCGCAGAGGCCGCCACGTTATTGAGAATATGGGTAGAAGTATGGTAAACCCTATGAGAGGGGCTGAGACTGAGTTTCCCCTGGAGGGGACGCTCTAGGTCCCACTGGTGAGATGGACCCGCAATGGCAGGGGCGGCTATGGAAGCCAAACCCACTGAGTGGTGGGTCAGGGATGCCTTGGGGCTTCTCCAACTGGGGAGCAAAATCAGCAGACTTTGTGCCCTAACAAATGGAAGGGCCTCCATTTAATGGACACATGGAAACAAATGGAGTAGCGGGCTTACCATAAGAGCAGGACAGATTATCATGTTAGTAATCTGCTGCCGCGTGGCAGGATTGAGTGACCAGATAATCCAGTCAGCAAACATCGGAAAGAGAATTTGGGTGATGACGCGCTTAATCAGATCAATCAACGGAGTATGTATAATTGTTTTAAAGGAAGATGGAGTCTTCAGCAAACTAGGCGCATTAATTGGATTTATTTTGACAAAAGGCAAAAAGAATGAACTGACAACTGCCCTCAGTGGGGCCAGATGCCTTTTAAACTGGGCAATAGGCATGGGGGAGTATTGAGGGATTGATCATTTGGGGAATGGGAAAGGGATTTGGTTGGCCGGCTCATAGGGGTTGAAGGCGGCTCCCAATCCAGGCAAAAGCTTGGAAAATTTTTGCAAATTTTCCAAAATTCTTGAGCCAAACCAAATTAATACTGCCAATCCAGGTCCTAATGACTTGAATCAGCCTGTACGCATGGCTGAGGCTGTCTGGATTTGTCTTGGGAGGCAGGGGGCCATGGATAGGGTTTGTTGCAATTCAGGCAGATACACATTTGGGTGGCTCGTACAATCCAAATTTCCTGGATCCTTTTGGAGTGTTGGGCCTGATGATCTGAGCTGTTCAGAACCAGGTTTGTGATCCGAGCTTTGTTTCTGATCAGCTTCTGAAGCATGCCAACCTGGACTGGCTCCCTCAGTCCAGAAATTACCAGCTGGGCTCTGATGTTGGGAATTGCCTTTTTCCCAGTTTTTGGCCATGGTTTTCCTGGGGATTTGGTGGCCTCAGGGCCCTCTCCATGTCCCCTGATGTGAGCCATCTTCCTGCAGACCACTTCTATCAATCTTACCAGGATTGAAGAGGTGGAAGGGTGGGAGTGGGATGGCTTTGGGTAGGAAATCTGTCACCAAGCGCTTGTCTATCACATTGGCGAGGTCGCCCAGCTGTGACAGAGGGTCCACTGGAGCCTTGGGGCCCCTTTTCTTCTGGAAGGGGTGCTGAACCCTATCCAGTTGTAAGGGCTTGTCCCCAAGACTTACACCCAGGATCTCCTGGTCCCCCTGGGCCATCACTTTCAGTTCATAATTCTGAACCTTTGAGTCTACTGCTAACAGGAGTGCAGGCGTTAGATAAACAAATCCAAGCCATAGCTCAAGGATGTTTCTTATCTCTAGAAAGCCTT
Organism: Massospora cicadina; assembly: GCA_022478985.1. NCBI lineage: Eukaryota > Fungi > Entomophthoromycota > Entomophthoromycetes > Entomophthorales > Entomophthoraceae > Massospora > Massospora cicadina. The sequence continues at coordinate 116,669 of JAKSZP010005495.1, read as the reverse complement.
TTGACTACCCTGGATTTTTCACTAATTTAACTTATCAGATGGTGTTTATAATGCTCATTGTCTATGTGATACTAATTAAACTACACAAGAAACTCAGTTTGCAATGTTAACAGCTTCCATTGATCATCTTACTGCCAATATGGAGTACTCAAAAATAAGCTAGAAGAAATGCTCACTGCAATTTCTAACTTAAATCAATTGCCTGAAAATGATCATCTTACAAAATGGGTCCAAAATTTAAAAGTTGATCTCAACCATTTATGACAACAAGTTGACTGAATTCCTATTCAAGCCCATATCCCTGATTCCAAGTCCTTTAAAGTTGATCTGGTCATGGTATCTGGCGTACACTTCTTAAGCAATGATTACATCGCTTTCAAACCTACCTTTAAGGACAAATATAGGCTGGGTGAAGGTAGCATTACTTATTTTCTATTTGTCTGTGAGAGATCAATGGATTGGGCGACGGATCAACAGAAGGTTTGGCATATTACTTCTTGTTCAAGCTGATTCACTCAAGAAATCATGGTCCCTCACCTTAAGGTTTGCAATACGTGGGCTCAAGTGAAAACCGCCCTTATCAAGAAATTTGGGAGTGATCAAAATCTATCTAATCAAAGCAAGCCTTTATGGGCATCCAAATCAAGTGAGGAGATTCAATTCAAGATTTCACTAAGACATTTTATCATGAGGCCCAGACTCTAACTACTTGTGATTGATTACTGTAGATGATGACATTTCAGCTTTGATGAGTGCGTTTGCTTCTTGTACTCAGTTGTTACTACATTTAAGTTCTCTTAAAGGTAATTTCAAATCTATTTTTGACATCAAAGAGGCGTTATTTGAGATTCCCAATGGGGTGGTGCACCCAACTTCCACTAATAACCCTTGTTCCTATATCCATGCGGGGCTGCCTAGACCCAAACTGAAACATAAGAAGGATACTTTATACTATTGAGGTCTAGTGGGTCATATGGAAACTCAATGTTGGAAGAAACAAGCTGAAGAGTCAAAAAAGGAATCAGCATATGGCAAAAGGCTCCCTATGCTGACCTACCTCCTGTGCCTCAATCAAAATATATTTAATAATCCTAAAAACCTTTATGTGATATCTGCTCCTTTTGAACTCAATATCCCTGATGATTTAGTCAACAAAAATACTATTTCTTCTTACATTTCTGTTTCATCTTTAAATTCAATCCAACCATTTAGACACTCTATATTTTTAATCCCACACTTTGGCACTGATGTTACTAGAATGGAATTAATAGTACACAAGTAAAATTTTTTGGTTATCATTGACATGGGATCACCCATATATGTGATCTCATCTAGGATAATGAAAAGGATCAAAGTGACGCCAGACTTAAATCATTCTCAAGACTATAAAACAGCTGGTCCTTCATATACTAAATCCATAGGAGCTTATTCTTCCCTTCCAATGCGCTTTGAGAAGTTGGTTGTTTCAGCTCTGGCAGTAGTGTCGGACAACAAATATTATGACTTGCTTTTGGGAACCAAAGTTCTTATTGATTTTGATGCGATAATTAGTCTTAAGGACAATTATCTTTTTTTAATTGGATACTGAGTACCTTTAATTTTAGAAAATGTCCCTAATACCAAAGGCAAAATCAAACGACGCATCTGCTTATTGGAATATTTTAATTCTATCTCTCATCTTGAATACCAAATTTTGGGACCCAAGACTATTCTTCCACCTCCATCAGCTTGTGCATCAGAAGATATGCTCTTATGCTCTACCAATTCAATTACTGTTTCTCCAAAAGCTCAAGTTATAATTGATACTTGAGTAAAAGTGTTTGTGCTGGATGATCATGTATTAGAGATCTCCAGTAACAGTAATCCCTCTCATTTGGAGTCCTTAACCTGTATCGGTATTCTTAATCCTGCTTATTATGAGACTGTTCTAGTATTACTAGCTAATCTCACCTCACAACTTATGCAATTGAATTGAAGTAACCCTACTTCTTATGTGAGGCCTACTCCTGTGAATAAAATTTATCTATCTCAAAATATGGGGATATACATGATTTTTGGTTGTAAAAACCACCTATCATTGCTATAGTTAATGTCAAATTTGGAGATTCACTTACTACAGAACAACAGCATGAAGCCGAGGCTCTAATTGAAGAGTATGCAGATAAATTTTCCAAGGGTTCCAGAGATTTTGGGCTAATGAAAGATGTGCAGCATCAGTTGAAACCCAGGATACTCCCCTATTTGAGCCCAGCATTATTGCAAATCAAAGATTTAGGAGGCTCAAGTCTCAGTGAGACTGAAACAACTCCTCGATGCAAGGCTACTAACGCCTTCTTAAAGTCCATGGGCTTCCCCTCTACATCTCATCCAAAAAAGATGGAGGTCATAGAGTGTTATGGACTATTGTTGGATTAATGCTGTTACCTAAAAAGATTCTTAACCTCTACATCACATTGATGACACATTAAGATTTTTCTCTGGATCACAGTTCTTCTTGGCCATGGACCTTGCTAGTGGCTACTGGAAAATTGACTTGCTTTGGAAGACAGTCAAAATGCGCCTTAATTTCTAGTTAGGGTTATTTGAACCTACTCATATGCTGCAGGGGCTTTTTAATGCCCCTGCTGCTTTTCAAATAGCCATGGATGGCTTATTTGGTGATTTTGAAACTCTTCTTGCTTTCGTTTATCTAGACAATGTTGTTGTTTTCTCTTGCAATTTTAACAGCATTTGGCTCATTTAAAAGAAGTAATTGGACGAATGTGCTGCGCTTCACTTAAGCTAAAACCATTTAAGTGTGATTTTTTAGACTGAAGTAGAATTCTTAGGTCATAAAGTTAATTGCAATGAAATTTTACCCTTATCTAATAAGATACAAGCTATTTCAAAAATTCCTGTTCCTAAAAGCTTGCACATTATTCAAGTGTTTTTAGGGATGGTTGGTTATCACTGACAATTCATCACCTCATTTTGCTGAGATTGCGGAGCCTTTATTTTATTTATTGTGTAAGGAGGTTCCTTTCTTATGGGAAGAATTGCAACAGCAAGCTTTTGATCTTTTGCATCAAGCTTTAGTTAATGCAAAAATTTTAACTTATCCTGATTTTTCAAAACCTTTTATCTAATTTACTGGGCCAGTGATGTAACTATTGGGGCTATTCTGGATCAGTATGATTCCAACCTGGTAGTTCTTTCATCGCTTATTATAGTAAAACTCTTTCCAAAGCAGAACGCAATTATAGCTTTACTGAGAGGAAATTCCTTGCAGTCCTTTCCGCCATCAAGCAATTTTTGCCCTTATCTTTATGGCAAACATTTCACTATCATCACGGATCCCGCCTTCTAAAATTTTTGCAAAAAATGAAAGATCCTGATGGACGCTTAGATAAATTGGCGTTAAAGCTTCAAAATTATGACTTTTCAATTAAACATTGCGCTGGAGCTATACACCAAAATGATGATGAACTTTCTCGATTACCTATACTAATTTTGTTCACTGCTGAGGAAGAGCGTATCTATGATCTGATTGGCAGACCTGAACCCTGGTATTGTGAATCTAAGGACGTTATAGAGAAGCTACAATCCTTAACTGAGAATACTCAAGTTAAAGAAGGTTATCTATTTAAGAAGTTGAGATCTAAATGACCGCCTTTTATTTGGCCTTCTGCAAGGACTGATACTATTATGGAGGCTCATCTTATTGTAGGGCATAAATCTGTCATTAAGGTTTTACAGTGGTTGAAAAGTCATTGTTATTGGTATAACATGCTGGAAACTGTGCACGATGTGTTGAAGACTTGGATCACTTGTCAACAACAGCGTAGTGGAAATCCATTTAGCAACATAAAATTTTAGGGCCCTCAGAACCTTTTTCCACTATAAGTTCTGATGTGGTCCCTCTCCCTACTGCTACTTATGGACATCGTTATAATATATTATATATTGACCATTTTACCAAATGGATTGAATCTGTCTCTGTTTCAATTGTCACCACTAAGGCTACTGCGTCCTTCATTTTTAAACAAGTTTTCACCTGGCATGGTAGCCTGAAAGTTCTATTATCTGATAATGAGACCAACTTTGTTTCACAGGTGGTATCTGATCTTACTGATTTATTAGTACTTTCAGTCATTTACAGCTCTTATAATCCTTCCGCTAACAGTGCAGTCAAACGAAAAAATTTGTATTCTTGTATCCATTCTTTGAAAGATGGCCTCCAACGATCCCAGTAGATGGATTCTCTACTTACCTAGTGCGATGTTAACCTACAGGGTTAGATATCATTGTATAAATTGGATGTCTCCTTTCAAGGCTCTTTACAGTTAAAATCCTATTTTACCCTCAAGTGTACAATTTATACTTATGCTGCAACCATGCAACTAATGATTTTGCTATGAGGAAGCTAGCTGTTAAAATCTTCAGAACGCAAGCCTTAGCTTTGAGTTCTCTTGTTGCTACAACCTTAAAAGAGGTAACTAGAACCAGTGATATTTGACCTATTTTACATAAATACAAATTGGGGATCTTTACTCTTTTATCATCAAAGACCTGGAGGACAGATTCACAAACTCAAAATTTTTCAGGCTGGTCACTGCCATATTATTTATCAACTGGGCACTGAATACTTTATTTCAGCTATTGATACTGAAACTGTTATCAATAGAGTTCATAGTAGATTTCTTATATGTATGTGCCCCCTATGCAAGATATTGAGGGAAGCATTGTTGGATATTCAACTGCAATGACCAATTCTAACAAAGATTGCAGTTGGTGTCTCAGTCTTATAAGATCTTAAAAACCCCTCAGAGATATCTGATTCTTAGTTAAACCAATGATCGACCCTTTGGAGCTATTAGTCTCATCTGAATGATGAGGCTAAGCAATACAATGGGGCTAAACCCTCCACATAAAGGTCAATCCCAACTAATAAGAACTTTATCAGATATGACCATCACAAGTATAATAATAATCAGCAATATAAGTCATCTATTAGAAAAGATCTTACCTCAGTTGAAGAATGAAGATCTTCACAAAGAACTACCAAATCTTCTCTTATAAATATCCCTCATTTTTAACTAATAAATTACCACTTATTTTGTCTTCCATAGCTCTATTTTGGTCAAATTAAAACAAAGTATAGTATTCCAATTGGAACTTATTGATAAAACGAAACTATTACTTCGTTGTTTGTTACCAACTTTGCTAGAGCCACAAAGAAATAATTTAGTAGTCTTTGTAGTGCCTGAATATTGCAATTTCTCATGAAATTCCAATAGCATTTAATGTCAGATTTTTGGAAAAACTAGCCAATGTCACTGGGCCATTGGGAAATGCTGACGCAAGTTTGAAATCCTCCCAGGCAGTATTGCAACCCCCATCCAATAGTTCCAGTCCTCAAAGCTGAAGCTCTCAGCAATTTGAATATCTGTGGATGAACTGACAGAATTTGGCCTAAAACTGATAATTTCAATATTATTTTTAAATAACTTGTTTTCACCTTGCTCAAAGAATGTCAGATTAGGCAATCTCAAGGGCCCCACTCCTGAGCTTGTCTAGCTATTCTCAAATTAATTGTCTATTTAAGCAGATGTAACACACTGAAAAAATGGAGGTTGATTTTCTATCTTTAAAATCCAATAATAATTCCATACTTTTCAGGGATTCAGTGCACCACAAAATTGGTAACTCCTCAACCTCTGGTAGAATCAAGAAAATTCTGATCAAAGTGTGAGAATTATTAACATGAAATGAGTCTAGCTCTAAAATGGTAATATTATAACTCAAGTTGTCTGCAAAAATGGTAATGGCGTTAATGTTGTGAAGAGAATGACAAATGATCAAATCATTAAAGTGATGCAAACCAGCAATGACAAAATATTAAATGAGATATGCTCCCAAAAAGAAAATAGTAGTTTTAGTAACGTTGAAAAGGAAAATAAATGAAATAAAAATAAAAATGGTGCCAACATGAAAGCAGAAAATTTTTACCACTGATGGTAATGAAGATTTTGACTCCACTAAAACGCACTGGAGCCATGGAGCTGCTGATCCTGATACCACGGGCTCCACATACCGCAGCAGTGCACTAATTTTGGACCTTGAGAAAGTGTGTATTATAGAGAGAAATCAATTAAAGAAGAGGCTGCGCCAAAGTTCCTGAAGAAGATTTAATATTTTTCCAATCCATTATTTAATTTATCACTCAGTTTATTATCTTACATCTCAAAATTTTTAGTATTTATTGAAAATATTTAGTTTTTATCTTAAATAAACAGTTTACCTCACATAATCTTAAGTTTGTCCTGTGTTTGTTTTTTCACTTTAACTAAGTGAAAAGTAGTGACTTCAAGTAACCAGTCTTGAGTACACTACAGTTGAAGACACCCTTTTTGAGAAGGCCTCTTGTAAGGTTAGGATTGCAAGTGAAGAGATTTAAGATAAGCTCTGTTGGGTAAGGGAAGATTAATGTACACAGGATTGATCTTAAAGAAGACGCACAGTTGGAGTGCAAGTGTCAGGTTTACCACTCTCTCAGGAATTTTAAGCGTAGCTGGTTAGTGTCAAATCTGTGCATCAGACTATCCCTTTTGACGCCCCAAGTTAAAATTCCCAGAAATAAGTGAGAAGAACCGAAGGCGGTGAGACTGGTGCTCACTACATGGGTGACGCCAACCACATAGTTGAGAAGAGAGAGTTAGGGAAAATGTAAATGCCTAGTATTGAGACCATGGAGGTATTCAATGGTGAAAAAGCAGCAGGAAACCTATCCTCAACTGAAAAGGAGGTGATAGAGGCAAGGCTACAAGTGTTGGAAAAAGAAGTAGTGGAGTTGAGGTTGTCCCTGAATCAGGTTTCAGACACTGATTGATGGACTTGAGTGGCTAATACCCGGTATTAGGGCACATACCAGTGACAAGAAAAAATGATACTGATCTGAAGGGACTCAAGGAATAGTCAAAAACCTTGAATTAGAAAATGAAATGAATGTATGAACATTGCATGAGTATGATGAACGTTTAGACCACTATGAGACTGAGTTGGATGACAATGATTGAAACTTGGAGGAAATTTAGGATCAACCTTGAGTAAAACCACAACTGCTCTAAGCCCTTCGCTAGAAACCTCACGTTTGGAAATGCTGGTGTTAGTGACACAGGGAGTAACATCTTCATGACATCAGTGAAGCATTCTAGAAGAGGAAATTGGAACTTTATACTATATTTTAAAGCTATGTTCACTCCTGGCGAAGGAACAATAGCTGGGATTTTACTAATATATGAGAACAACATGAATGGTGCTAGTGACAAGTAGAAGGCTCGTCACATCCAAGTCTGCATGAGCTGTGAAAAGCAGGAGATACTCAGCGCTAGTTTATGCCCTGGTTTGGCCTAGACCGAGGTCAAGTAAATCCTTTTATCAGAATTTGGTAGCGCACAGGATGTTGGTAATATAAAGCAAGAGTTCATATTGATGAAAATGGGCCAGACGAGGACAGTCACAAACTATGCCGCTCAATAATACCTTTGAGCACAGCAACTATGGACAACAGGGACCTTAGATTTACCTACCGCAAAGACTGTCCTACTCATTTCCTTAGAAGCACACCCAGCCTTCAAGATGTACATGACGCTTGCAGTCAAAAGGTCTAGATCTTGAGGTCATCAAGGAAAGTTTACTCAATGTCCAAGGAACAAATAAGATCAAAAAACCAATGACTCAACCAACACGCAGAGTTGGAAAAGCGGTGTATGCTACACAGGACAAGAGTGGCAAGCCAAAAGATAAGAGCTTCAAACCAGTTCTATGGTATCAGAACAAGGAGTTCACATGCCACAATTGTCACAATCCTGGTCACTATTGGCGATCTTTTCTGATGAAAGGCAATGAAGAAAAACACCCTTTACTTAAAGAGGAAACCCCTGGAGCACAAAATTGGGTGAAACTACACATGGAAGGAGAGGACAATCACCAATATAAAAACTTGATGGATGCTGGTTACTATGTCTTAAGAGCCCATAGTACTGTATTTATACCTGCACGATTATGGGTACATGGATCCACCAATAAGGGGTTGAACTCTACATACCTAGCTCAAACAATGAAGCCCACTCAAGTAGTTAATAGTATATAGGAAGGTGAGAAACTTGTACTGGACACCTTCAAGGATATCAAGAAGACTACTACACTGCATGATGAATTGACGTCCAATTCACTAAGCAATTAGAGGAATTAAAAAAGTCAGCTGACGACGAGCTGTCAACTGGAAATCTATTTGGGAGGAGTGTAATCAAAATGAAAGTTGTGATACAACATGTACTTGTACTGGCAATCCTTGATACTGGTGCCCCAGTCAATATCATGTCCTCAAATTTGATAAAGAAGCTGAAAGTTATGCCGGACATTGACTTTCATGTTATATATTGGACACCAGGACCTGACACCATGTGTGCGTAAGGGGCTTACTCTGCCTTACCCCTACGCTTTGGACGCATGGTACTCACTGCCCCTACTTTGGTTTTGGACTATGACCACTACAACTTCCATATTGACATAGTTTTTATTGGAGTTTGGAGCAAATATTGACTTTGTTAGCAGCACTGTTAGTCTGCTAATCTACCAGATGCCCTTTGTTTTTAAGGATGAAGACCTGAAATCAATGAAGCAGTGGACATGTCTATCAAAACTGAGCAATCAATCTACCTTGTGCACTACATAATTCGCATAAAAGGTGTAGAACAAATACCTGCTTCAGTGTGCGCCAAAGACGGTCTGTACTTGAATGTCAATAAGGAAATGGAGATTCTATCAGAATAATAATGAGTTATGCACACCGCCATAATTCTGAAGATTCCTCAGAACTCTGTAATCGAAATATACACCCAAGAAAGAGTACACAAACTGGAGCCGCAAATGCTACTTAATTCTTTGACTTTAATCATGAGTGTGAAGTAACTATCCTTCCGGGGAACATCACCACTCAACCTATCTGTTTTGTAAAAGGACAAGTTGTGGCATGCTCAAAACTAACCAATTGCGATACCATCAAGTCAGTGCATGCTGGTAAAAATTTGACAAATTGGGACTTTCTGACGTGACAGAATAATAATGTAAAGATTTGGATGACTTACTGGAAGAGTATAAAGATATTTCAGCCAAGGACCAAACTATTATGGTCTGTGTAAAGGTGAGATACACCTTATGGATACAGGGTCAGCTATACCTTTCAAATCAAAGCCATATTATTGATTGAAAATGAAAGAGGAGGTCATCACTAAGGAGATCTAATAACTTACAGACACTGGCTTGTTGAAGCCCTCGAAGAGTCCATGGTCTTAATTAATCCTGTTGGTGAACAAGAAAGATGGCTTGCACATGGTGGTTATGCTCTACATCGCTTTAATGAAATTACAGAAAAAAGATTTTTACCTCTCCCAAGAATTGATGACGCCTTCAAACGGTTAGGCTGTTCAAAAAGTATTTTGTCAATGGACCTTGCCAGTGGGTACTGGCAGATGAAACTATCACTCAAAGACCAGGAAAAGTGTGCCAGGATCTGCATCCAAGGCTTGATCATACTGATCTGGATGTCACAAGGGCTGTTCAACGCCCTGGAAACTTTTCAACGCGGCATGGACCAAATATTTGGAGAACTGAAGATGACGAGTGTTCTAATATATCTGGACGATATAATTGTATTCAGTAGACCATTCAGAGAGCATATTGAACACCTTCAAGAGGTGTTCACGCGGTTGAAAATATTGAATCTTGAACTGAAATGGGGAAAATGCACCTTTCTCAAGAAGCAACTTGAGTCCTTAGGACATGAGATTAGTGCACAGGGGATTCGACCTCAAGAAGGAAAGGTGAAGACAATAACTGAAATGGAGCAATCAAAGAGTATGAGGGATGTCCAGGTGTTCCTGGGCATGTTTTGTACTACAGACAGTTCATCCCGCGGTTCTTAGATTTGTCTACTCCCCTGACGTACCTACTGGACAAGGACTCTAAGTTTGAGCGGGGATTAGAGAAAGACCAAGCCTTTGAGGATTTAAGAATAAGTTGGTAAGGCGCTGATCCTATCATACCTGGACTACTAGACCTTCTACCTATACACTGATGCCAGCAATGTAGGACTCAGTGCGATACTAGCACAACTAAAATTAGGAGGGGATTGAAAATCCCATAAAATATTATTCCAAGGTTTTTTAAAAATGGAAAGAAAAACTACACTGTTGCAGAGCGTAAATGTCTTGCGGTGATTAGAGCAGTGAAGCATTTCCAGTCATACTATATGGAGTTGAATCAAAGTTGTAATGGACCTTGCATCTATACGCTGGCTCAGGAACATGAAGGATCCTGATGGGAGACTAGCCAGATGGGCTGTTCAGCTTCAATAATATGGCTTTGAAAATATACACAGGGCCAAAGCAACCACTTATACGCAGATGGGCTCTGAAGTTTGCCTGTGTTACATTTGCATGCGCATAAAAGTGATCACCTTTATGACTGATTGGATTACCCAAAGAGGAATGGAAAGAAGAAACTGAAGAACTCAAGTTAGTTTTAATAAGATATTCAAAGACATGCAAAGAGTATATGGAAAACTCCAGAAGTTTATTAAGGGGAAATGGTATCCATATGTGCAACCTAGCAATAGAATGGAAGTAGTGATGGAAGCAAACAAACAAGTGGTACATGAAAGATTTCAGAAGACCCTAGCTTATTTCAAAATCGGTTCTATTGGGATGCCATTACTGATAAAGGTGAACCAAGCCATGTGGAAGTGTGTACCTGTTCAAGCTTTAGACCATTGGAAAAGAAGTTTCAAGTTCAAACCAATCCCACCATCCATGCCTTTTCACAATGTATCTATCAATGTGGTAGAACCACTACCAACTGCCCCAAGCGAAAACAAGTTTGTCATAGTAGTGATTTACCACTTCACAAAGTGGATTGATGAAGCAATGATTAAGATATACACCACAGGGACTACCTCCCAATTCCTTTACAATCTGATTATCACAAGACATGGTTTTCCCCAGATCTTGCTATTGGATAATGGGAAGAACTATATCTCTAAAGTAGTGAGAAAACTTATGGACTTGGTAGGAGTGAAACAGCTGTTTTCTACCCCCTCTACACTATCATTAAATGGAAGTGTGGAACATGTAAACGGGATGTTATCTGGGATTCTCAGGAAGATAGCAGTTAACTACAAATTGAAGTGGTATATCCTCTTACCATCTTCAGTGTATGCCTACCGACTTAGCCATCACAGGGTCATTGTGATGTCTCCTTTCTAGGCGCTCTATGAGAGAGAAAAAGCCATACCTACCATGTTGGCTCCAATAATTGCTACTGACTATAAGAACTTACCCACTGGGAACTATCAGCAAGAGTTGGTTGATAAGATCATACACATACAACTAAAAGCTGGGAAGAACATCGAGCATAATATTCCAAAAGGGCAGAAAGTCAGTCAGAGACATGCCAAACTGCCAGAACTAGGAGTCAACGATAAAGTTTTGTTTTACCAAATCCGCAAAAGCCAGCCTGAGAAGCTTCAAGCCATTTGAACTAAACCATTAACTGTAATGGCCAAGAAGGGCCATGAATACTTCATCTGAGATGATGCAACCAACATTGCGTTTAACAAAGTCCATGTAAGACACCTCAGATACTACCCTCTGTCTTGTCTTGGAAGGGGTGTTGTCACAGATTCAGCGCATCACAAAATTGGTATACCCTCGACCTCAGGTAAAGTTGAGGAAATTCTTATTAAAGCGTGAAAATTAATAACACAAAATGAGTCTAGCTCCAAAAAATGCTAATATTACATATCAAATTGGCTTTGAAAATGGTGATGACAGTACTGTCACAGACTTAATGACAAACAATCCAATCATTAAAGTGATGCAAACCAGCGATGACAAAATATCAAATGAGATATGCTCCCAAAAAGGAAATAGTAGTTTTAGTAACATTGAAAAGGAAAATAGAAATAAAAGAAAAATGGTGTTAGGGGGTGGAAGGTGAGTCAGTAGGGTGTACGCTAACAACCTGAAGGTTGCGGGTTCAATTCCCGCCCTTTGCACATCAATTGGGGTGCCAGCCAAAGGAAGCTATTGGTGGTTAGTAGGTATAATAACACGAAAACCTTACACATGATGTAATTAGAAAAATCTGAGTCCCAATCCAAAGGTGAAAAAAAAAAAAAAAACTTTCTATGACAGAGTTGACCCTGCTCAGGTTTCATGTCAATACTTTCTTTCTCTATTTTGGTAATGTCATCCCCAGGATGGCCCACCTTGAATAAATAAAAAATAAAATGGTGTCATTAAGCAAGCAGGAAATTAAATCCACTGATGGTAATGAAGATTTTGACTCCACCAAAGCGAACAGGAGCCATGGAGCTGATGACCCTGATACCATGGGCTCCACACCGCCGCAGTACACAAATTCAGGGCCTTGAGAAAATGTGTGCTTAAGAGAGAAATTAATTAAAAATAGACAGCACCGAAGTTCCTGAAGAAGATTCAATATTCTCACCATCCCTATTTAATTTATTACTAAATTTAATATCTTACATCCCGATTTTTAAGTATTTAGTATAATAATACTAAATTTTTATCTTAAATAAAAAGTCTATTTCACAGAATCTTAAGTTTAACCTTTATTTGGTTTTTCACTTTACTAAGTGAAAAGTAGTGACTGCAAGTAACCAGTCTTAAGTACATTACAGTTTAAGACAAATCATTTTGAGAAGGCCTCCTTGTAAGTTTAGGATTGTAAGTAAAGAGGGTGAGATAAGATCCTTTAGGTCAAGGGAAGATTACAACGTACACAGGATTAATCAAAAAGAAGACGCACATTTGGCGTGAAAATTTCAGGTTTTCTGCTCTCTCAGGAAGTTTAAGCCTAGCTGGTTAGTGTTATGTCTGTGCAACAGATTACTCCTTTTGATACCACAAGTTCAAAATCCCCAGAGTTAAGCGAGCAGAACCTAAGGTGGCAAGATAACCCCAAATTTAATTTTTGTCATATGACGAAATTCAAACACCCAGTCACAATCACTTTCTTTTCAGCTCCAAAACCCACGTGCCCTGGGTCATGATAGCCTGGTTTTTTGCTGGGTTTCATTTACATTTATGCTTAGTGCACTTGGTGACGAAATCTTTTCCAGCTCAATTTAATGTCATTCAAACATCGCTGCAACTGGCATTCAGGCTTTCCAAATGGGTGTTTGGGCATCCAGATTAGCAGGCCAGTCTAAAAATAACTTCCCGCTTTTATGACATAATTATATATTTATTATGTTCCACCATTTCTGCCCTCCTCATTGTGATGGGCGCAGCAGTGGTCAACTTCTACCAGATGGATGTACAGTTCATATAATGCCATCTGTTGTTTGTCCGGTCAATTGCTGATTTTGTCTGCTTTTGTTTAAGGGTTTTAAAGGATTTTATTAAGGCTCTTTTGCCCTGGTGCCCTCAACATTATACTCTGTTTATCCTCAAACTGGGATTTCCATGTTAGAAGTCACTGACTTGGCCATGATTTCCAATCCCAGCATTAAATTAGTATCCATATTGATTCAAAGGGCCAAAGATGTCCCTTGTCCGTGTTAGTTTGTTAAAAGACACCAGTTTTATATTGTTGGTGGTCCACTATGGAGAGGAAAGTTTTGGCCCCTAAGCCATACCAGTTCTGCTCTTTTCCCGAACCTAATCATTTTCCCTGACCAAGTTGACTCTCTTCCTTATTGGAAGAAATGACCATAATTGCTAGTAAACAGAATTTTGGCTACTTCTTATTACCAATGAATATTAGTTTTGGGGAACACCAGGTGTCTTTTGAGGCCTTGGTCGACACAGGAGCAGTGGATAAGTTTATGAGTATGGAGTTATCCCAGCAGCTTGATCTAGACTTAGTGTGGGGCCATCAGTGTTGGTTGCATCATCAGCCGCCCAACTCTCCTTCAGAGTTTGGCGCCCCATGCCTTTCTTAGTCCATCAGTTTATTTTTCACAATCACTTTTCTGCAATGCCCAACCTTGTGTTCCCAGTAATTTTGAGTGTGGGTTGATGTCGTTGGCAGCATGTGAGAATCCACCTGGAGACAAACATGCTGTCTTTTCCAACAATCAGGTGGAGGGCGAGTTTCTGTTATTAAATACCCCTTACCAAGGCTCAAAACTGTAATTTGGTTACAGCTCTTGTTTCTCCTGTAGGTCTTCCGCCAGATTTCCCCGCTGTGTTAATGGGCTATCAGAGCATTTTTGCCTCCAAGAAATCCAACGGCCTTCCACATAAATATTTTTGATTTGAAGCTTAAAATATAGTGCAGGTGGCGAACATAAACTGCCCACTGTATCCGCATACAGCGAAGGAGAAGGTTGCTCTTGATGTCTAGTTTCATGACACGCTCAAGAGGGGTTGGTTGTTCAAGGAGACATCCCCTGGCGCCTCTCATTGTCTTTGCCAAGAAGGCGGATGGCACCCTTTGTCCCACTGTTGATTATGGGCACCTTAACAATATCACAGTCCATGACCCTTACCCACTGCCATTGGAACATACAATCAGCCAAGTGATTTTCAGGTTATGTATGTTTTCAAAACTTGATCTTACCAATTCCTTTAATCAAATCGGGTGACGGGAGGTTAGGAATGGCTTACCACTATCCAGACAAGAAAGGGCATATTTCAATTTCAAGTGATGCCTTTTGGGCTTAAGAGTGCACTTACCACATTGCATAGGATGATTGATATAGTGCTAGGTGATCTCCGGTTTACCTGCGTATTATCTTAAATCAATGATATCATGGCACAATCCCCTACTCTTGAACAACATGTGAAGGAATTGGAAGCGGTATTGGCAGTCTTGCATAAGGCGGCCTTTTTATAAAGTCTTTAAAATGCGAATTTTATGGGAGGAAGCCACATCTTGGGTAACCTCGTCTTAAAAGATGGGTATATTATTCCCTCAGAAAACAGGACGCCATCTGTGAATTGCCAACTCCAACAATCCAGAAATAATTGAATAGCTTTTTTAACACTATTATATTCTTAAAGAAATACTCTCCCATTTAATCTAGTTGGCCGCCCCACTCCACCCACTCACAGGCAAGAACGTTCTTTTAAGTGGACGCCCAAGTGCCAGCAGGCATTTGACATAATTAAGGAGGTGTTTTTGTCACCCCCTATCCTCAAGCATGCAGATCCTTATAAGCCCTATATTGTATCATGCAACTCATTTTCAAACCGTAGTTAAAACTGTCTTGCTCCAAGAGCACAATGGGTTGGAACACCTGGTCACATATTTTCCTGCAAGTTCTCTTCTACTGAGCAATCCTGGGCCATCTACAATAAGGAGCTGGCTGACAGGGCATGGGCCTTGACCCACTGGCGGTATCTCCTGTAGAGAGCTCAGCATGAATTAACTAACCAAATAGATCATTAAGCTCACCTCTACTTCCACAAACCACAAAATCGGCACTTTGAAGGCCAAAACCTACTGGGATTTGTGCAGTTTCAACTTCAGATAAGTTCATAAAGAAATTATTAAATATCATTCCCATAACTAAGCGGCAACTCGCATTTAATCCAGCTTATTCTGTCGAGGTGGACCTCATCAATGTCATCCCCCCAACCCAAACCTTGACCATCGTACTACATATGGTTTCAGAAGCAGACTTGGTTCTGGACGCGCCTTTGATTTCGTGGGTCTTAGCAGTGCAAACAGCGAGTGTGGAAGGAGTGGACTTTATGGAGCGATTGTCCTTGCCTTTATTTGAAGCACTCTTTGTACTCACTGTCCAAAGGGATCATTCAACTTAGGTTGTGAGTGTGGGTCCCTCCCCTCTTCCAAGCTGAGGCAATTCAGACTCACCACAACCCTCCCGCAGTGTGTCACCCAGGGAATAAGAAGTATATCAATCTATTCAAATGCACTTCCAATTGGCCAGGCTTGTCAAAGGATGTCCTAGCCTGGATTGTGGAATATGTAACTTGCGCACGTGCTAAATTGAACTGGCCTTGTAGGAGAGGTCTTCTACATCCCTTTGTAGCAGGCGGAGGGCCCATGGACTTGGTGTCTGTGGACTTTGATGTTAAACTCCCCATCTCCAAGGGGTTCACAGTGTTTATGGTGGTCATAGACCACTTCACAAGATTTTTCCAATTTATTCCATGTTACTATGCATTACTTCCAGAGAGACTGCTCATTTCTTCATGCGCCATGTGTTCTCAATATTTGGACTCACACAGGAGATTGTCAATGACCGTGGGCCCCAGTTTACAGCACGTTTTTAGATCAAGATCTTGGCAACCTTGAAGATCTTACTTTGCATTCTACAATGCACCACCCAAAGTTGGATAGTCAAACCAAACGGGGCAATCAGATCCTGGAACAGTACCTGCGATGATGCATGGCAGCTGCTCAGGATACCAGTGCGGATAACCTTCCCCTTGCCCAGTTTACATATAATAATGGTATAAATGTGCCTATGGGTTTCTCCCCATATGAGGCTACTTTGGGGTATAACCCTTCATTCTCAGTTGGTCCTTGCTTCCTCCCAGAGATACCAGCTGCAGCTGAACATGCCCAGCACGTTCAGGCCACGCAGTCCTTGGCTTGAGCACTTAATTAGGGCAATAAGTAACTACAAACAGTTCGCCGGTCAGAAGAAGCTCTCAGCTCAAGAGAAAGGTGGATCATATGTAATTCTTAACATTCGACACTTGTGGATGCAGGTCCCCTCACGTAAGTTTGCAAGTAAACGCTCAGGGCCCCATTAAGTGGAAGAAGACTTAGGAAAAGGTGCCTTCTTTTTAAACTATTGGCCCACTAGAAGATACGTTTGTTTTCCATGTCTCTCATCTATCCTCATTCAGGTGGGAAGTTCCAATGGAACCATAGCTCATTGTGATTCAGGGCGAAGAGGAAGCAGAAGTGGAGGGCATTCTGGCTTTCTGTCATTCACAACGTTCAGTTCAATACTTGGTCGCATGGAAAGGCTATCCAGCTTATGAGAATAGTTGGCTTGTCTGTGCGACTGTGCCAACTGCTCAGAGTACATGGAAGCTTTCCACACCACCCACCAAGATGCACCTCAATCTCCCCCAAAGATCGCTAACCTAATGGCAAACAAGTTGCCTAAGGCCCTTTGAATATGGCCAAACTCAATTCTCCAGTGGTTTCGTCCCCCCTCTTTGGCAAAAAGAGAGGGTAAAGTAATTCTGGGGGAGCGTCCCCTCCATTTGGACTGGATGGCATTTGCATTCCCTTCAAAAATGTTCCAAAAAGGCCAATTGCCCCTCTAATCTCACAGGGCGACCTCACCCATGTGGTGGATGAGCTATGGGTAACAGCCCTCTCTTTTATACCCTGCCACCTGTCCCGCATTTACTTCCACTGAATTAGTGTTTCAAATTGAGAAAATCTGCACTAAAGTATTAGAAAATCGGAATCCTCATGGGGCAAAAGGTCCACCTAAAGTCAATGGCAACAAGCCTTCTTAATTAAGGTCTGAGAGCCCTAAACCCTCAGCAACAAAGCCCAATGGGTGCGTATGTTCAGTAATGAAGTGTCAAGAGTCAAATCTTTTGGAAAAACTCGCCAAAGGCAACAGGCCATTGGAAAATGTTGTCGCTGGTTTAAAGCCCACCTCAAAAATATTGGGAACAAAGCCCAATGGGTGTGTGCCTTCTATGGAAAATGCGCCTAATGTTGAATTGTCAGTGGAACTCGCTGATGGCATCAGGCCATTGTCAAAATTTGCCTCCAGCTCAGAACCCCCCCAAGAATGTCAAGATCTTCATCTGATGGTTCCCACTTGGTCAAACGGATGCCAAAGTAACCATGTCTGGACAGGTTGGGCACACCTAAACCATTCCCAACCTCTTGGGACTGCCCCTACATGGGGTGGCCTTGTGAGGTTCCTGTTGCCCATCAAGTGAGACCTGTTGCACTAACCGTTGAAACAGTGTCAAAGCTGCAATTTGGGCATCTGTGGATGAACTGACAGCAATTTGGCCTCCCGCTGACTCTTCAAAGTGGTTTCAATATTTTCATTTTTCACTCCACTTCGCTCAAAGTTCTCTGGGTTAGGTCAAATCTCAAGGGCCCTGATCCCATGATTTTCCAAGCTATTCCCATAATCAATCATTCATTTAAGCAGATTTAACACATTGATTAATTTGATGGTCAATTTTTCATATTTTACATTTCATTTAATTTCTTACTTTCCCATTTATTTTTTATTTCATTTTTTTACTAAATCCCTGAAACTCCTGCAATGTGGCATCACATGCCTCACATCAACTGTTCAATCCCTGTCATGCTAGTAACTCTAGTTCCTACCACAGTTAATTGGGCTTATTGTGCTAAAAAATTGTGGGGCGCTCCCCAAATGCAGAGGCCATCCGCCAGTAGGATTTTGTATCCTGTGGGCTCAATTATCCCCACTCCAGGCGAGGATCCACCCACACCCATATTGTCAAGGCCAGTTCCCCTATGGTGAGTCTTGAACCACCCAATATGATCTTACAACTCCCCTCGCCTAAGCCCCTTGGGTCTAGCGCCACGACAGCCTGGTTTCTTGCAGGGTTCCTTTTTTACGCTTATGGCCCCTGGCCCTTGATTTTCACTCACTTTTCCATATACTACAACTTCAATAAAGCATCAATGCCTCTGGCATTCTGAATCGCTCTTTGGGTGCTTTTGCATCCCAACTGGCATGCCAGTCTGAACATTATTTGCCGTCTCCCTGACAGAGTTTCTAAGAAAATACAGAGTCAAATGAAACTTCAAGGATAATATGTTGACCATATTGAGTCAAACGCTGCCTCTAGTTTATCAGAGAGACGGGGGAACTCCGCTTATCAGGGGGAACAATTTCATCAAGCTGACTACAATGATGGCATTATTATGATTCAATACTAATTTTATATTGGATGAAAGAAAGGGGAAATACTGACGGAAATTCTGTAAATCATGAAATTCTATTATGAAGTAAGACGTTGTATACCATACTTTCAGGATCACATATAATAGTTGATACAGGATTAATGTTAAAGATAACTGATCTGTTGTATGGAGAGGTCAGCAGGTCATGGAAGAAGTAGAATATGGCCATGGGTGGCGCCTGGGATAGCGATGCTGGGCCATGAGGAAATCCGAGTTCTCCTGAAAATATGAGTGTTAAACAAATGAAAATTGAGAAAAATCAGATCATCACGTTTTATATCTGTTCTCAATGGCGGAATTAAGAAAATCCATGATTTTGGGATTCTTGTAAAGATGTATTTACTGTAAGGGGTTGCTGAGAGTATTAACTTATTGGTCAACTGAAAGCAACTTGCTGATCTGACAGAAAGACAGCAGGAGGAGGTGCTTGAAATATTTAAAACATATTGGGAAATCTTCACCCAGGATGATCACAACTTAGGATGTGAAAAGAACGTAGTCCATAAAGTTGACACCAGGGAAAGTTTACCAATATGGATGAGACCATACCAATGGTCAAAGGCCGCAGAAGCAGTAGTGGAAGAGGAAATCAGCAAGCTAGTGGAGCATGGTCTCCTAGCTCCATTATCAAGCCCCTGGATGACCTCTATCCTGATAGTGAAGAAAAATGATTTCTCTAATTGGGTGGTGATTGCCTATCAAAGGCTGAACAAAATAACAAAAAAGGATTCATATCCAATACATGCATCTATGATGCTCTAGATCAATTGGGAGAATCGAAGTATTTCTCCATGAAGAATCTAATAATGGGATATTGGCGAATTGATTTCCAAGAGAAGACCAAGAGAAATGTGCGATAATTTCTGCGCAGGGGCTGTATCAACTTACAAAGATTCCCTAAAATCTATGCAATGCGCTTGCAACTTTCCAAAGAGCCATGGACGCCATATTGAAGGGCTTGAAGTGGTCATGCATCCTGGTGTAATTGGATGACATAAATGTGTTAAGTGGGACCTTTATTGACCATCTGCACCACTTGGAAGAAGCCTTTAAGTGACTGTCCGCATCTAACCTTAAGGTTAAGCTAAGGAAGTTCCACACCTTTCAAGAAAGAGTTGGAATATCTGGGGCTCGTCATTGACTCCAGTGGACTGCAGCTGCAAACCCAGAAAATTGAAGCCATAGAGCGGATGGCCATCTTGAGAATTGTCTGAAATGTCCAAGTGTTCCTTGTGAATGGTCAAAAATTACCAAAGATATATAGCAGGATTTTGTGAGAAACTCTGAGCCCCTGTTCCATTTGTTGAAGTATCTGAAGAAAGGATACATGTGAAATGAACTAGCCCAGGATCCTTTTGACAATTTATGTCAGCGTCTGATAACTTGCCAATTTTAGAAATCTTAACTTTAATTGGGAGCTTATAATAAAACCAGTGCTTTGTTAATAGTGATTGGCACTGCTTTATGTCAAGTGGATGAACTCAGGGATGAGCATCTGGTAACTCACGTGAGCTGGACGTTGTCAGCAAAGAACGGAATTACACCATTACTGAGCATGAATGCCTTGCGGTGATTTATGCCTGTAAGAAGATCAGATGCATATTCGTGGTACACATTTTAAAGTAGTGATGGACCACTCCTCCCTGTGTTGGCTGCACAACCATAAAGAACTGGAAGGAAGTCTGTCACAATGGGCACTGAAGCTTCAAGATTACAACTTTATGATAGTCCACCAATTGGGAGCTTCTCATCAAAATGAAGATGGCTTATCAAGGTTATTAATGGTACAAGTGGTATACCAACATGCTGATGAGCTGTTTCAGATAATGGTCAATGCAAAAACAGGAATGAGCCCCAAGATCCAAGATGCGCTTTGAAAAGAGATGGAAAACACTGAGACCAAGGATGGAAAAGTATTCAAGATGATTGATGAAAAAGAAGTGTTATTCACAAACCTGTCTGAACAAGTGGCTATAGTTCAAGATGCCCATAAGGCTGTCAGGCATGGAGGCCTTAAAAAGACAACTGACCACAAGTTCACTATTATTACTGGTATTTTAATACTTATGATGTGGCTGATTACCTGTGTAAGTCCAGAGGAACGCCCTTTGTGTGTCGACCAGGCCCTCTTTCCATTTCCAAACAAAAAGGCTCTGAAGAGGGTGGCAGTACCTCTCATCACCCAGGACAATCTCACCCACATGGTAGAAGAGCGCTGGGTAACAGCCCTCCATCTTCAGGCCCCTCCCCCAGTGACCACATTCTCCTCTCCTGAACTTGTACGCCTGATTGGGAAATTTGTGCCGAAATTGCCAAAATGAAGTCAATCAGTCTGAAAATGATTGGAATTGAGCCCAATGATCGGAATCCACATAGTCAAAAAGGAATGAAGTTTGACTCATTGGCCAGAATTGCTGACACTTTTTATTCGGTCAACACCTCAATCATCAAAATTAACCCTCTCCCAAAATCTTCAGGAATGATCCTCAATGTGCAGGTAGCAGCATTAAGTGCCATCAACGAAAGTTCAAAGCTCCCTTCTGGCCAATCTGGTGGTGCAGCTGACACAAGCTTTTAACCAAACAAATGGCCCAGCAACTGGGCATGGGCGGGTTAGGCATCCTGAACCTGTTCCCAACCAATTGGGACCACCCCTACGTGGGGTGGCCTTGGGGATTCCCGCTGCTTGTCAGGCTAAATGCCATCACACCAACCATTGTAAATGTATTCATGTCTTGGCTCAGGCGTTCAAGGTTGAACTGGCAGGGACTCGGCCTACCACCAAAACCTTTGTAGTCAGTACCCAGTGAACTTATCTGTTCCCCATTCCCAAAAAGTTCACCAGTTAGGTCAAACTTGAGGGACCCAGTCCTAGCTTGTTTCCTCCCTAATCGACCACTATTTAATCAGTTACTTCACACTGGGAAAATTGTTGATCAATTTCTTCCTTAAATTTTTCATTAAAAACCTTCCCCTAAAATTTAGTTTTTTTAAGTTGAAAATCAAACCGCTATTTCTGCCAACACTCTCACACCTCTCAAGGTTATTAGCCGTGTTCATCTGGTATTCTTTTATGTTCCTGTACAACATTCTGGCTTACCAGCAGTTATTGGTGAAACTCCTTTCCAGTTTCATATCCATCGTACCAGCAGCAGTGCCTTTGGCATCCTTGTTTGTCATTTGGGTGCTCCGTCACCTAGGCTGGCAGGCTAATCTAGTTCTTACTTGCTGTTTTCCTGACATAATTGACCAACCATTATTTCTGACCATTTCCACCTTTCTCATAAATATTGGCATAGCAATGATCCCTCCTTTTCAACTAAACCAGGTTGTGAAGAAGTTTCATCCTATCCATATTAGCCCAGTTCCACTCAAAACTTCATATCCACACCCCATAGTTGCCGCGGTATTTTGCACATGTCAGTAGGATCTGACATTCCGACTTGCAACGAGTTTACCGCCCTTTGAGCCTAGCAGTTTCCCCTAACCCCACTACCATCTCTTTGGTATCACTGGATTCATCCACAACTACCAATAAAGAGAACTCCTCTTACTTCTTATTACCCATGAAGATTAGTGTTGGGTCCCATCATTTCTCCTTTGAGGCCCTGATAGACACTGGAGCCACAGGCAAATTTATGAGTGTTGAACTGGCCCAGCAATTGGAGCTTGACCTGGATGCAGGCCCTTCAGTGATGGTTGCATCATCAGCCTCCCAAACCTCATACCTGGTTCACCGACCAGTCACATTTTTAATACACCAGTTCAGCTTCTGCGACCATTTTTCCAATATGCCAAACTTGGTGTTTCCGGTGATCTTAGGAGTGGGATGATGGTGCCAGCAACATGTCAAGATCCACCTGGAGTCTAACATGCTAACGTTTGTTAATGATCAACTAGAGGGTAAATTTCCCCTGATTGACACTCTTAAGAAAACTCAAGGTTGTAGTTCTATCACTTCCCTCGTCTCTCCTGTAGGCATACCATCCACTTTTTAGAAATCTTAATGCACTATCAAAGCATTTTTGATTCTGAAAATGCAGATCGTCTGCCTCATCTCACTAGATTTGACTGTGGATTCCGTATGACATAGGGTTGGTGAAAGTCAACTGCCCGCTGTACCCCCACAAGGCAGATGAGAAGGCTGCGCTCAACACTTGGTTGGATGATATGTTGAAAAAAGGGTGGTTGTTTAAGGAGACATCGCCAGTCATGTCTCCCATTGTCTTTGCTAAAAAAGCTGATGGTTCCCTCCACCCCTGCATGGACTATGGACACTTAAATAAAGTCATGGTTTTCGATCCCTACCCCCTGCCTTTAGAGCAGATGATAAGCCAAGCAATTGCTAAATCTCAGGTGTTCTTTAAGCTGGATCTTGTTAATGCTTCTAACCAGATTTGGGTAATGAAAGGCAAAAATGGTTAACAGAGATCCAGACAAAGTGAGGCATTTTCCAATTCCACATAATTCATTTGGGTTGAAGAATGCTCCCGCCATGTTTCGATGTATGATTGACAATGTATGTGGGTGACCTCCGGTTTACTTACACAGTCACATGCATTGACAACATTTTGGTTCACTCCCCGACTCCTGAACAACATGCTATTAAATTCGAAGCAGTTGTGGCCGCCTTGCATAAGGCAGGCTTATTTGTTAAGCCTTCCAAATGTGAGTTCTATAAGTTGGTAGTTACCTTTCTCAGGAATCTCATCCTTAAAGATAGCTATACATTTCCTCCCAATAAGTTGGATGCTATCCAAGAATGGCCAACCCTGACAACCTAGAAAAAATTATGGAGTTTCTTGGTAACCATCATTTTCTTAAAGAAATTTTCCCCGGCACTTTCCCAGCTTTCTGCCCTGCTCCACCCCCTTAAAGGAAAGAATGTACCATTTTTCTGGACGCCAGAATGCCAGCAGGCGTTTAATTGATTAAAGAGGTGTTTTTATCCCCTCCCATTTTAAAACATGTGGATCACACCAAGCTGTATATTGTTGTGTGTGATGACTCCTTGGTAGCAGTGAGAGTAGTGTTGCTCCAAGAGCACGATGGCTTGGAACATCCAGACGCCTATTTTTATCAAAAAGTTTACCTCTACAGAGCAGCTTTGGGCCATCTATTACAAGGAGTTGGCAGCCATACCATGGGCACTAACTCATTGGAGGTACCTGTTATAGGGTGCTCACCATGAGTTAACATTCCGCACAGATCACCAGGCTCTCTTGTATTTTTGTAAACACCAGTAATTGGCACACCAGCAAGCACAAACATATTGGGACTTGTGCAGTTTTAATTTTAAATATGAATTTGTAAAAGGTGTGCTAAACGTACTTCCCAATTTCCTCAGCTGAAACCCAGCCCACTGTCTATGGATTCAGAAGAAGTGGATCTCATTACCGTTATTCCCACTGCCCAAATTTTGACAATTGTTTCCCCCATCGTTTCTTCCACTGCCATTGCCCCCAATGCCCCACTTGTGGCTCAGGTCTTAGCCGGTCAAATGACCTTCCCTGAAGGGGTTGGATTATTTGGGCAATTGAACCTCTAAAATCATAAACACTCTCTGTACTCCTTGGTGGTGGGACTCATCCATTTTAGGTTGTGAATCTGGGTCCCCCCTCTTTTCTGAGCTGAGGTATTTTGTGTGCATCACGATCCTCCCACGATCAGCCATCTGGGCAACAAAAAATGCATCAAATTGATAAAGTGAACCTATAACTGGGCAGGCTTAACTAAGGAAGTTCTGTCATGGAAATGGCAGAAGAAGTTTAAACCGGCCTGCCAGTTGGGATGTGTGAGCACCCAAAAAGCAAGCCAGAATGCCAGAGGCATTGCTGAATGAATAACGTTGTATGGAGCTAGACATTGCAAAAAGGCAAATTGTTGGTATATAATAACAGTAAGTATGATCCTGACGAAAAACTAAATTGAGCCCATCCCAGACCCAGGGGGTCTTGCTGCAGGGAGCGGAATCACAGAAATAGGTTCAATGAGTTCATTGGCATATGGGGTTGTCTCGACTGGGGAGACAAGGAGATGGATTCTCGCTTGTAGTTGGTGGATGTAAGGCCACAAGATCCCCATATACTGTTTTCAGAAGTTCATGATAGCAGGGTTAAAGTGCCAGAAGTATCTGACTTGCTGAATCCAATCAACGATGGAGGGGGCCATAGTGACTATAAGTACTGGTAGAGCCCATCTGGTATACAGACCAACAGGCCACCAGGGAAAAGCCATCGGGGATGTGGCCATAACAAATCAACACAATAAAAAATTGATTAGTTTTTTGGCAAAATTTTATTTCAAAGTAAAAGAAAGAAAATTGACCAACAATTTTCTCAGTGGAATGAAACTGATGAAATAGTGGGCAATTGGGGTAGTAACAAGCTGGGATTGGGACCCTCAATTTTGACCTAACCGGCGAATTATTTGGGAATGGGCGGATTAGTTCACTGGGAACTGACATCAAAAAATTTGGTGATGGGCCAAGTCGCTGCCAGTTCGGCCTCAAATGTCTAAACTGAGGCTCAGCTACATTTTTGACAGTTGGCACAATGGCATTTGGCCCAACGAGTGGCGGGAATCCCCCAAGGCCACCCCACATAGGGGCGGGCCCATTTGGTTGGGAACAGGTTCGGGACACCTAACCCGCCCATGCTCAGTCACTGAGCCATTCATTTGGTCAGTGGCGTTGCATCAGGTGCAATACCTGAATTGCCAGCAGGGCGCTTTGAACCCTCATTGATGATGTCCGATGCTGTTGCCTGCTCATCGAGAGTGATCCCTGACAATTTTGGGAGGGGGAGTGATTTTTTTGATTGTCGTGTTAACCTAATTGAAACTGTTGGGCATTCTGGCTGATTAATCAGTCTTCATACCTTTTCAACCATTTGAAATTTTTACATCAGGCTGATTGCTGCTTGAATTAGTTCCAATTGATTTCTTCTCGATGATCTCAGCACAGATTTATCTGATTCCTCATAACAGTTCTGCCAAGTGAGTGTGGGTATTGGAGGAGAATCTGAAGCGGAAGAGCTGTTACCCAGTGCTCATCTACCATGTGAGCGAGATCTCCCTGAGTAATGAGGGGTACAGCCATCCTCTTTGGTGCCTTCTTGATCAGAAATGGAAAAATGGCCTGATTGACGCCCATAGGACGTTCCCTGGGACTTACAAGTTCCAGGTTGGATCACTGAGTGTGTTATTTGTGCTCAGGCAAAATTGTACCGCTCAGGAAGGAAGGGACTCTTACATCCATTACAACAGGCGGAGGGTCCATGGACATCGGTGTCTGTGGATTTTATTTCATTCTCCCCTGTTCCAAGGGGTTTACAGCAGTGATGGTGGTGGTTGATTGCTTCACCAAATTTTCCCTTTTTATTACATGTACTTCTGCAATCATGTCCAAAGAGGCTGCCCAGCTCTTTGTATGCCATGTGTTCTCAACGTTTGGTCTCCCACAGGAGATCATTAGTGACTGTGGACCCCAATTTACAATGCAATTTTGGAATGAGCTTTTATCCCTCTAAAAATCTCCCCCTGTTGTTCCACCGCTTACCACCCCCAGTCTGACGGACAAACTGAGAGGGTTAACCAAATTTTGGAACAGTATTTGCGCTGTTACGCTTTGGTCACCCAGGATACTTGGGCCAATGATCTCCCTCTCGCCCAATTCGCTTATAACAATGGTACTCATGCCTCTATGGGGTTTTCTCCTATGAAGCAACGCTAGGTTGTAACCCTTTTTTCAGTCAGCTCTTGTATATGTCCAGAGGTTCCTGCTGCTGCAGATCACGTTGAGCATATGTGGTCAACCCAGTCCTTAGTATGGGTGCATCTCACAAAAGCTATTGTTGATTATAAATGGTTCGCAGATTGCAAATGGCTTCCCAGTCATGATATTGTGGTGGGTTCTTACATCATGTTGGACACTCGCCACCTGCGGATGCTGGTACCTTCCCAAAAGTTTGCAAGCAAATATTCAGGTCCCCACCTGGTGGAGGAAGACTTGGGCAATGGTGCTTTTTGGTTGAAATTGCCAGCTCATTGGAAGCAGCATCCCATCTTCCATGTGTCCCCATTGTCCCCATTCAAGGGGATCATCCCCGCCAAACCCAAAGCTATTGTGATTGAGGATGTGGAAGAAGCTGAGGTGGAAAACATCATAGCATCCCACAAATCCCAGCAGTCAGTCTATTATCGTGTGGCCTGGAAATGGTATCTGACTTATGAGAACAGTTGGGTTAAGGCTCACAATTGCGCTAACTTCATGGAGCTGGTTGAGGCATTTCACGAATCCCACCCTAACGCCCTCATCCCCCCCCCAAAAAAAATGTCACAATGGTAATGGTGATTAAGCTACCCAAGGAGCACAAAAAATGTGGCCCTTGTGCAGTTTCCCAGTGGCGGCGCCCTTCCTTTGGAGAAAGGAAAGAGTAATGTAAGTCCAGGGGAACATCCCCTGTGTGCCAACTGGGCCCTCTTTCTGTTTCTGAACAAAAAATCCTCTGAAGAGGGCGGCATACCTCTTGTCACCCAGGGCGATCTCACCCACATGGTAGACGAGCGCTGGGTAACAGCCCTCCATCTTCAGGTCCCTCCCCCGGTGACCACATTCTCCTCTCCTGAACTTGTACGCCTGATTGGGAAATTTGTGCCGAAATTGCCAAAATGAAGTCAATCAGTCTGAAAATGATTGGAATTGAGCCTGATGATCAGGATCCACATAGTCAAAAAAGGAATGAAGTTTGACTCATCAGCTGGAATCACTGACAGTTTCTAATTGGTCAACACCTCTTTTTTTAAAATTAATTCCCTTCCAAAATCATCAGGGATGATCCCCAATGTGCAGGTAGCAGCATCAGATGGTATCAACGACAGTTCAAAGTTCCCTTCTGACCAATCTGGTGGTGCAGCCAACACAACGCTTTTAACTAAACAAATGGCCCAGCAACCGGGCATGGGCGGGTTGGGCATCCTGAACCTGTTCCCAACCAATTGGGACCACCCCTACGTGGGGTGGCCTTGGGGATTCCCGCTGCTTGTCAGGCTAAATGCCATCACACCAACAATTGTAAATGTATTCATGTCTTGGCTCAGGCGTTCAAGGTTGAACTGGCAGTGACTCGGCCTACCACCAAAACCTTTGTAGTCAGTACCCAGTGAACTTATCTGTTCCCCATTCCCAAAAAGTTCACCAGTTAGGTCAAACTTGAGGGACCCAGTCCCAGCTTGTTTCCTCCCTAATCGACCACTATTTAATCAGTTACTTCATACTGGGAAAATTTTTGATAAATTTCTTCCTTAAATATTCCATTAAAAACCTTCCCTAAAAACTTAGTTTTTTTATGTTTAAATTAAACCGCCTATTCGCCAGCACTCTCACACCTCTCAAGGTTATTGGCCGTGTTCATATGGTATTCTATTATATGCCTATATGAAATTTTGGCTTACCAGCAGTTATTGGTGAAACTCCTTTCCTGTTTCATATCCATCGTACCAGCAGCAGTGCCTTTGGAATTCTGGTTTGCTGTTTGGGTGCTCCATCACCTAGGCTGGCAGGCCGGTCTAATTCTTACTTGCTGTTTGCCTGACAATCTGGCTTGCTGCATGGAGTGCCAGTTGCAAAAACCACATAAGAACACAACCAGCTTTGACAGGTCTTCCCTGGATTTCCATAATATACAGTGTCCATTGACATGATGAGACTACTGACTATGAGCATGGGGGAATTCCAATACATTATGGTTGTGATTAATCATCTTAAAACATGGTTAGAGACAAAAGCTGTGGTAAAAGTGGATGCAACAAGTAGTGCACAGTTTACTCTGGATTGAGTCATATATTGCCATGGGTGCCCGCAAGTTTTGTTGAGTAATAATGGAATGAATTTCTTGTCCCATGTGATCCTGCAGTTGAACAAACTAATAGGGATCTACGGAGTCAAGTCAGTACCTTACCAGCTAATTTGAACGGGTTTGGTAGAATTAGTGAATGGAACGCTGGCCATGATACTGAAGAAGCTGGTTGCTGGAAAAAACTTTCACCTGGGGAACTTTCCTCAGTTCAGTGACATTTAAATAGAAATATTAGTCACCATACAGCGATGGGAAAAATGCCATTCAAATTGCTGTATGCAAGGATGGCTACATTACCACCAGTTCTATATTTGGTGGTTGACCTAAGATTGGATATGAGTGTTGAGTAGTACTTGTACAACTTTTTAATATCCTGATTTAAACGCTATTGGAAGCGTTTGTTATGCCCTTGAAGAAAAAGATCAAGGCCAATGTGACAGATAACAAGAACTGACTGGCACTATCCAAGTACCATGTAGGCAATAGAGTAGCCTATTGTGGCATGCATGCCTTCGGATGAAGAAACAAACTAGATGTGCTGTGGTTGGGTCCGTTTGAGATTATTGCCTAGTTGGCAATGGATGCATATTCCATCAAGAACCTTGTGGATGGAAGAATTGTTAACTGGGTCCATGCATAGTACCTCAAGAACTGGATTCAAGAAAGACTAATAAGAGTGTTTCCAAAGGACTGCTGAACCATAGAGATAGTTATGTCTTGACAATTTTTTATGTTCTAAAAAAGGACTTCTGGACTAAAATAAATGGTTAAGTCTTAAAAAATAAGACCTCTGAACCATGAAAATTGGTAGGTCAGAGTATACCTAGGAATTAGTTTGGGGAAATAATGAGTAAAAAATGGACCACTGAAATGATTAAAGGTCATATCCCATATAAAAATAGGAAAGTATAATAAAAATTGATAAGATATATAGAAATAAGAAGTTGATTAAAGTACTTAAAAAGATAAAAATTGAAAGAATCATACGAGCAAAAAAAGTTATTAAGAGAAAAAATAACAAAAATAAATATATTTAATTATTTTTAATTTTGCAATGAGAAAAACATTAATGATAGTGACCTCCTGTCAAGGACGAGGAGGGAGATTAGGGAATCAAAGATGCTGAACCAATCCATCTAGTACTTAAAAAAAGATGCTGAACCAAGTTCCTGTGTATAACAACAGGTCGTATGACCTGACCAGGGGGAACCCAGCTTTCCAGGACTATCATCATCATGAGTAAATCACCTAGACTGGCATGTAAGTGAGTCAAGAGGGTCGCGTTCTGAGGAGGTGGTAGCAAGGGAGAAAAGGAAGAGAACTGAATACCAAAGGTTGCCCTGAGCAGCGTTGAGTGCGGATTGGCTGTGCTCCGCTGGAAACTAAGAAGTAAAAAACCTGGTCCGAGGTGGCATTCTCCTCTCCTGATCCTATTATTGCTAGAAATTTAGGCAAGAGGGGAATGTGCTTGAATTTTTGCCCACCTTTCTAGCTTCCTAGGTTATCTTCTGGTTTGCTAGTGGATAAGTCCCGCTAGCAAATGAATTTGATGTTGGTTGACCTTAATTTTGGGTAAAAATGTCTGAGGATTTTGATTAGTTCACTGGGTTAGGATCTGTCAGGGATTAATCAGTGTGAAAGCTTAATATCTCGTCAGGCAGAGTTACAGATAAAATTGGGGCATCTGATAGCTGATCTCAGATTAACTATCAGGTGTACCAGTTGGGATTGGCTGGGTTTCATCACTGACTGGTTGGTAATCTAATCATCAGTTGTAAGTCTAGTGATGCTTCCTGCAACTTGCAAATCAATCAGTTGGTTTGCGACCTGCTATGATGGGTAAAGTGTCCCATTACCTAAGCAGGTCGCTAGCCAAGTGTGTTTGGTTTGCTATGATCAAGTTGGAATGTTAGGGACACGTTTTCAGGATTTTCCAAGTTAGGCTTCTAGGATGTCCTATGGAGAAATCCCTAACCCAATGAAGAAGACCATTGTGGTAGAGACATCCTAGATAAATTCAATGGCAACGGCTGCCATTTAATGGCTGAGGTGCCAACTGAAGGGTTGGGCGCCAAATTCCCCCTATAAATATCCGTGGCTTTTATATTAATATAATTTTACCTAGTAGTAATAAGTTCTTTTCATCTTCAGTTAATTATTGTTGTAATACACTAATTGTGGACACTTTTGTATGTCTAAAGAGTAATAATTGGATGTCTTTAGAAGAGAACAGAACTTTGCCGTGGATCTCCGCTGATTAAGTGTGACAAGAACTAAGGCTGTAACCTCTAAATCTGAAAGTGTACTTAGTTCAGCCAGCATAGTGAAAAAGTCCCTAATTGTTGAATCAGTAATTTGTGTTTTATTCCAAGCTTAGCATTAGATCATATCTGGTTTAAATATTCAACTACATATAATAGGTCTCATAATATTTTGCTTATATATATATATATCAAGAAATGTGAATTGTGCCCATACTGAACCTGTACAATTATAAGCTGGGAACTATCTGCCAATCCCGTTTTTAACATTTGGTGCTCACTACAAGAGCCAATAGTTAAAGATTGTAACACCTGGTATTTCTCAGTGTCATTTCTACCTATGAAATTTTGCAAGATTGAGGGGATTTTTTCTTTACTCTACTTGTAGAAGCTATCAAATAAAAACCTTGGACGATTAAGTATAAATAATCATACATTATGGATACTGTATCATACAGTTCCCTTTGTTTAATATTAAAGTAACTGACCTGTGCAGTTGTAAGTCAAGCCTAAGAGCCAATTATAAAATCCCTGAGTGAATGGACCACTTCATCTAAAATTGGTGCTAACTATAGAGTTACCATTAAGCAATTGAGTACAGTTCTATGAAGATATCATGAAAGTGTATCATGGATAGAATCCTCTAGAAAATATGATTCTTGAGCGTATGTACAGAGCACTCAACGTTTTGAAGCAGATTATAACTCATTTGACTATCGTTCAAAAAAGAGTTAGATCATCAATAGCGCAAGGAAGAGACTTGGACATGATTCAAGTGAGATGAAAGTTGAAGTTTTTAGAGAGTAAGGACAAGGAACTGTACAGAGCCTAAACTCAATTTTTGCTAAGCTGAAAGCCATAAAAACCAGCTTAATCGCATGGAGAAGGATTTGGACTACATTTAAGTAAGATGTCTACCACCCCTCAGACCAAAACCTACTTCAGAATAATGCACTACCCTCATGAATACCCCAGATATGGTGGTACACCCAGAATGTCAAAATTGAACATGAAGAATATTTCAATTTCTGACCATACTTTTTGACTAAGTTCGCTCCTGGTGAGAGGATTATAATTAGATCTCTTAAGTTATATGAAAACATCTTGGATGGAGCCAGAGACAAATTAGAAAGCTCGCCATTGACAGGGATGTATGAGCTGAGAAGCACCTGAGGTGCTTAGAGCTACACTTCCATCACACTTGGGATGAATCTAAAGAGAGTCGTATTTTTGAGTTTACAAGTACTAAGGATTTTTAAAAATTTTAACTAAGGTTTGCTCACTATGATAATAGGGAAAAATGAATCAATCATGAACTACGCAAACAAGTATTACCTCAAGGCAAGACAGCTTTGGATGTAAGAGCCTTGGATCTAGTCACCGCAGACTATCTTTCTAGTTTGCTGGTATTCACACTCATAACTCCTAACGCACATGTTTTTGGTTAAACCTGACAAATTCATGAAGTCCATTAAGGAATCATTGATTGACGTTAAAGCCGCTTATAAGAGGGACTCAAGTCATCAAAACCATCAGCAACGCCGCCCTGATTAAAAAGCTGTTTCCATTGATCAAAGACGTGATAATAAGCCCAATTAGAAGGCTTGCCGCTCAGTTGAATGGAAGTGCCTAAATTCTGCCAAGTTCAAATGCAACAACTGTCAGCGGTAAGGACGCTTCTGGAGAGGTTTTCATAAGCAAAGGAATAAAGGAAAAAGAACCTAAAGAGGAGGTCGCAGAATTTATTCAATTGGGTCATACACCATAACAATTAAACAATGAAGAGGAGTCTGGTTTACGGGTTGATTCTGGATACTGTTTCATCAGAGTTTCAAGTGAAGTGGCTGTGCTTGCCTGCCTCAGACCCAACCAGGCAAACATGATCCTATCAAACAGTTTTATTTGGTTCAAGCTTCCAAATCCACAAAGTACATTTACAGAATTTTGTATGGTGATAATCCTGTATAAACCACATTTAAGAAGATTGCAATCAAAGAGTACAAGTCACATAAGGTTTGCAAGGAGTCTTATCTTCCTGAGTAGTTAGGAGGATTCAGTCGGAGAGTCATTACATTTTTTTTCTGGGAATGACCATTGAAAAAGAGCATTACAAAAGTAAAGTTTGCTAAAAAATAGGTCAAAGTGCTTGCAGTACTGGATATCCACTCCGATCAATAGCATTCTTCCAAGATTATGAAGATATATAAGCTTATATTAACATTGATTGCCAGGACAAGTTCAGAACTTCTGGGCCTGAGTCAACAAGTACTAGGAGCTATTTTCATAACCCTTGCAATTCAAATGCATTGGCATATAAGCTCATGCTGTTCTTCTTTAGAACGGCCATTATGATTTCCTCATAGGAATTCAATTCCTACTTGAGACTGGAGGAAACATTGACTTCAACCAGAGTTGACTCAGTCTTCTCAACTACCAAATGCCACTTGTTTTCCATGACGAAGACAAGAAAGATCAGAATAATCGAGCTGCCTAGTCAAACCTGAAGATTTTAATTACCTAATCAGCTATACCATGAAGATGAAGAGTGAAGCAGCTACCAATTACTATAGAAAGAGAGTTTAGTTTTGCCCTTACCGCCAGAAAAGATGGGTCTACTGTGTGGAGAACTGAGGGTCATTTTGGTCAACATCATTACTAATATCCTGGAACAGAAGATGCTCAAAGTTTGCTGTCCTAAAGAAGCCAAAGACCAGGAAACCAAAGTGATGCCAGGATTCTATGATTATACATACAAAGGAGGAGTAAAAATCCTCCTTGAAAACATTGCTAAGGAAACCTTGTCAAGATCAAGAGGAACCAAACTATTTCAAAAGTAAAGATGTACCACTAAGCTATAACTAGTCAGTTCATGTCATCTCCAGCATTGAAGAGAAAGGGCTTTAAGAGCGATATATGCTTGTAGCATGAACTTAAACTCTCAAATCAATAGTCATATATTTCAGCAGCTAAACTAGCAATTTTGGATTTAGCAAAGGAGGAGTTCACAGTATTGACACAGGAAGATCCATACCCTTAAAATCAATGCTTTATCATCAAAAATATAAAGGAAAAAGTCATTTTAAAAGAACTACAGTAGCTTTTATTTTCAGGCTTGGTGCGTTCCTTCAAAATTCCTTGGGCGTCGCCCTTCTTCTAGCGAGAAAGAAGTATGAATCACCACATAGTTAAGGATTAACAAATATTAATTGACTTGACAAAGAAAGATTCTTATTTGCTAATGTGCATAAATGATGCCTCCAAACAATTTAGAAAACTGTGCTACTTCTCAGCTATTGACCTGACAAGTGGCTATAGGCAGATAAGCTGTCAAGTAAAGACCAGGAGAAGTGTGAAATAATCGCCAGCAAGTCCTGTATGAGCCAACACATATGCTAGAGGGACTGTACAATGCCTAACTACGTTCCAATGAGTAATGGATCAGTTCTGTGGTGATATGAAGATGATGATAGTGCTCATTTAATCAAACAATGTCACGGTTTTCAAAAAAAGCCAATGATCACCTGTCACACCTAGAGATCTTTACCTGGTCATGATAATTACCTCAAGCTTAAGAGAAGAAAGTGCTTCTTTCTGAAATGACATTTCAATTTCTTGGCCATGAAGTAAACCAAAGTGAAATAAAGTCCCAGAAAGGTGATTTTGAAGCTATTGTCAATATGGTTTCCCTAAGAGCTTGAAAGATGTCCAAGTATTCTTGCTCATGGTGGAATACTAACCAATTAATGCTGAACTTTGTAAATACTGCTAAACTGCTCATGCATATACTAAACATTTGAGTACCATTCAATTGGGAACAAGAGCAAATTTTTGCCTTCAACCAACTCAAGTAGAAGCTAATGGAAGCCTCAATCTTTATACATGAACTTTGAAAAGGCTGACTATGTTCTACAAATGCCAGTGTTTTGGGTATGGCGACATTATAGCACAGCTATATATAAAGAAGGAGTAGACCATCCTTAATATTAATCAAATATAAAAAACAGCAGAGTGAAACTACATAGTAATAGAGCGCAAGTGCCTAAAAATGAGCAAAGAAGTATACCACTTCCAACCTTCCTTTTATGGTGTACATTTCAAGATAATTCCAGACAATGCCTCTCTGAGATGATACAAGAACATGAAGGATCCAGACGGATATTTATCAAGATAAGATGCCCAGATGCAAGGCTATAACTTTTGATATCCTGGACTATGAAGGAGAGAAGCATTGGAATGTGGATGGATTGTCACAATTATCTGTTTTTCATTTTCAAGCCCATAATAGTAGTAGGATCAAATAGCTTATAAGAAAAATTAGAGGAGGAATATAAAGAAGAAGACTCAGCAGTTAAGAAGATACTGAAGAGCTGTTACAGAGTGTCAGACAACCTCCTTCTCACCTTAAGAAAAAGAATGTTGGAGGTACAAGTGCTTCTGAATCTGCTACCATGATTGGCCCATCACCTTCCCAATATTTAAATAATATTGTGGATATCAACGATATGAATACTCACAGTGAAAAGACCTTGGCGGATTCTTGGTGGAATCCTAACTATCAGAAAAATATGGTTTATCACAAAAATTGGCTTAAAAAGGTAATAACTAATAATAGGATTACTTCAATTTCTCAGCCAAATTTGGGGTGTTCAATACCACATGAGTCTGACCACCGCTGAGGTGAGAAGATATTACTTGACAATGATAGGGTGCAAATTAACCAATCATTACCACGCGAGTCTGACCACTGCCAAGGTGAGAAGATTTTACTTGATGATGATAGGGTGAAAATTAACCAATCATTACCAGCAAGTCTGACCACTGCCAAGGTGAGAAGATTTTACTCAACAATAATAGAGTGAAAAGAACCAATCATTACCACGCGAGTCTGACCACCGCCAAGGTGAGAAGATTTTACTCGCTGGTGATTAGATACAATTCATCAAATCATTACCACACGGGTCAGTTTTGTATCAAAAAATTTATCTTTGATCTGATAGGCCAAAAGCCTATATTTCCTAATTTAAATAAATCAGCTTTGTACACTTTTGCCTCAAATACCCATGATCTCAAAATCTGAACTAATTTAAATAGGATAAACTAGTATCAAGAGGAGGACCTTCTTTGGTTTTGGCCCTGCTTAACAATAAAAACATAAAAAACTTTAAAAAAGCGTTATCTATTACTTTTACTAAAAAGTAAATTTCTGACTATAAACAATATATTTGTTTCATCCGTTGGTGGATCAATACAGACTGGTGCTCACTACAGGGGATCACCCTGAATACTTCAATAAGTATTAAAATAATGGAGGCTGTAAACGTGAGCAGCTCTCCTGAATTACAATTAGTTGCTCTCGAGAAGCAACTAGCCAGCTCTTTCTCCCAGCTCAAAAAGCTAGAGCAACGGCCATTTAAATTACCTATAAAGGACAGATACACCCCAGGTGAAGGGAGCTTTGTTTTTTTGTACGTTTATGAAGCTGCGATGGATGGCGCCACTGATAAACATAAAGTTCAGTACGTTCTTCCCTGTTTAAGCTGCAAAGCCCAAGAGTTGATTGTTCCTCACCTGGATCCTCAGCACACTTGGCCAGATGTTAAGAAGGCCCTCTTGGCTGAATTTAGATCCAAGCAGAGCTTATACAGGAAAAACAGGTCTTCATGCGCCTTACCATATATGAGGGTGAAACCCTCTTAAGTTTTGCTGAGCGGTTCTATCTCACTGCTCAAAGGCTGGCTACGTCTAACCTGCTTACCCTGGATGACACTATCACCGCCATATTAGCAGAGTTAGCTAAAAAACCCTCTCTCGCCAGGCATATCATATCAGTGAAACGCCACTTTACATCTTTCCATGATATAAAAGAGGCTTTGTTAGACGTCGCCCATATTCCTTTAGGTGAGCTGCGGCCTATTGAACCATTAGAAGTGAGGTCACCTGTGCCTATTCTCCCTGCAAAACCTGCTGCTTCGGTGCTACTTAAGACGGATGTTCCTCATTCATGCAAAGCGGAGATCCCTACTGTGGTTTCCCCTTCAGCTCAGTCAATAGGTGCGCGCCCTAAGGGTATATCCTCCAGAACTACTGGGGTTGTAAAAATGCTGGTTAAAGCAAAGCTTATTACCCCACCTCTTGTGGCTGTCTCCCCCACTTCAATTACAACCTTGCCCATAGTTGAGAATACCCCTGAGGCCGACTCTGAGGGGGGTTACAATGATGATGGGTACTACTTATTGGGAGCTCCTGCGGAAGTGGAGGTCCCTGATCGCTTAATTGCCGAAGGAGTAGAAGATACTACCATACCAAAGGATACTTACCTCCGCCAAGTTATAGGATTTATGGAAACTATTGACACAGCCAATGACGCTGATCAGCTCCTTTGAGCTTAATTCATCCTTTACGCCAAGAAACAGGGACAGGGAAAAGAAATGTCAGCGTAGGGAAAGGCACACCTATTGCAGACAAATCTCACGTGCCTGACTCATCTAAACAACTTATGCCAGTACCTCGCGTTACTAATACCCCATGGGATGATTCTGAGGGGGGTATGGATGAGGTCAGCTATTATGTTGTAGGAGTACCTGCTGAAGTGGAAGTCCCCAATCGCTTGAATGCTGGAGGAGTAGATTAAGCCACCATACCTGAAGAGACGTATCTCTGCCAAGTTCTAGGGAGCCAGTTGTTATTGATACTACCAGCGATGCAGATGAGGGTTATCTCACCTTATTCACCCTATCCAGCATGGCCATACCATGCAGTCCATCCAGGAAAATTACCCCGAGACCGCGTGCAATGTAACCTCCAATTTCCATCTTAAGGAGGTCTTAGTGCTATCACCCACTTTTGGGGATACTTATGAAGGTCAAAGTGGTTATCCAAAAAGTTTGGGTGATGGCTATCTTAGATACAGGCTCCCCATTGAACGTATCTCCTCCAAGTTGGTGAAAAAGATCAAACTTGCTCCTGATTTGGAGTACAACCAAGACTTTGGGACCGCTGGTCCTAACAACACCTGCGCACTGGGTGCTTACTCGTCCCTTCCCATTAATATTGGGAAGCTTATTCTATTGGCCCCCACAGTGGCTTTAGATAATAGCAATTATGATATGCTTATAGGTACTTAGTTTATGATAGAATACGACGGCATTATCAATATGAAGCAAGGGTTCTTGTCATTGCTCAATTATGAAGTCCCCTTAGTTCTAGCCCATGAAGAGCCCAGCAAAAAGGAATACTATTTCCTGGACGAGTACCCACTTTCTGCCTTACCTATACATAATACCAACCTCGCAAAAACGGTTACTAAAGAAGGCCAAGCTGCCAATGAGCTCTGAGCTCCTCTACTTTCTTACCAAGTGTCAGATAGGGTTTTATATTACCACAATCGCATAACTCCCCAAAGTGGTAAACTTGGATCAAACTGGGAGGGGCCATTTACCATCATGTATAAGAGAGACAATGAGTATTCTATAAAGTCTTTTGCTACAGGAATTATCATAAAATGGGTACATAGCCGCTTCCTACGACCCCTACACCCCTCCCAACATTATTGAGGGGGGCAATGTAGGACAATCTCCTTCTCGACTTAAGAAAAAGAATGTTGGAGGTATGAGTGCCCCCAAATCTGCTACCATGATTGGCCCATCACCTGCCCAATCTTCAAATAATATTGTGGATATCAACAATATGAATACCCACAGCAAAAAACCTTGGCGGATTCTTGGCGAAATCCTAACTATCAGAAAAATACGGTTTATCACAAAAATCAGCTTATAAAGGTAATTACTAATAGTAGGATTACTCCAACTTCTTGGCCAAATTTAAGGTGTTTGATACCACACAAGTCTGACCACCACCAAGTTGAGAATATTTTACTTGATGATGATAGGGTGAAGATTAACCAATCATTACCACATGAGTCTGACCACCGCTGAGGTGAGAAGATTTTACTTGACGATGATAGGGTGAAAATTAACCAATCATTACCACGCGAGTCTGACCACCGCTGAGGTGAGAAGATTTTACTTGCTGGTATTGGATACAATTCATCAAATTGTTATCACACAGGTCAGTTTTGCCTCAAAATATATATCTTCGACTGATAGGCTGAAAGTCTATATTTCCTAATTTAGATAACTCAGCTTTGTACACTTTTGCCTTAAATACCCATGGTATCGCAATCTGAACTAGTTTAAATAGGAAAAACTAGTATTGAGAGGAGGACCTTCTTTGGTTTTGGCCCTGCTTAACAATAAAAAACATAAAAAACTTTAACAAAGGCTTATCTATTACTCTTATAAAAAAGTAAATTTCTGACTATAAACAATATATTTGTGGCATCCATCAGCAGATCCCACACAGAGCGACAAGGTTCTGAGATTGACAGATGGAGAAACATGTACAAGAG
The DNA here is from genome assembly GCA_022478985.1 of Massospora cicadina. Taxonomy (NCBI): domain Eukaryota; kingdom Fungi; phylum Entomophthoromycota; class Entomophthoromycetes; order Entomophthorales; family Entomophthoraceae; genus Massospora; species Massospora cicadina. Next base: position 77,178 of record JAKSZP010005495.1, on the reverse strand, counting down.
AAATGGCTACCATATGTCAAGATGAGAGAACAAATGGCGCTAGATATTGAAGAACACCGTCAGGTAGGCCACAAAAGGCTACAGAAGGGATAACAGCATGCCAAGGAGAGATTTATTGGGTGGCTATTTTAAACGATATCAGTCAGGGTCTGTAGCTCTACATTAGGTGCTCCCAATACAAGCCTATCCCAAAAAAGTTTGATTTTAGCCTTTAACTCCAAGAAAGCCCTTTCACAACATCTCCATTGACATTTTTGGATCATTATAAAATTCTTCCATTATGAATTAATAATTATTGCAGCTATAAACAACTTCACTAAGTAGATTGAAGTGATTTTAAAAACGCGTTTAGCTCCAAGTTTATTATAACTTCAGCGGATCCATTAAGATACACTGGGGGAATTTGCACAGGGTCAAGTACACTGAGCAATCAGACAAATTATATGAAGATCGTTGGTCCATAGATACACATTTAGAATATAATATAATAATCTAATAAGAGATACCCGCTCCAAACTTTACTTTATTTAATAATATTACCAGATTCTAAACTCTCTTTGACCGCTCAAAGTCACTTTTGAGTTATTTTAAATTTAAGTTTATTTATCCACAGCCATCTTCTCAAACCTATTCTTTGATGTCCTTGGCTCTGCCGCCTGCCACCCCAGTGTGGGGCAGCAGTGCACCCCCACCTAGCGTTTTCTGCCCTGCGGGCAAGCGCATTTGGACGGGCTCAAACAGCCCGCCCACTGCTTCCAACCGTTTTGTCCCCCCCACGGGACTTAACGCTCCACCTGGCGCGCGTCCACCATTCTCGCCCCCATCCTCTCGCCCTCCCTCGCTCTGCTATTCGCTATTGCCTCATAGTGGACTATGGGCGTTTGTTCCCATATGCTGATAAGGCAATTATTGACCTAGCCACTACAGCCTTTGCGCCAGCTGGCTTTATAGACTTCCGCCCTTTTAAGGGCTACTTTGACGTTGGGTTCCAATCTGAGTAGGATGCTGAAGCGGCAGCACAAACTCATCTAATTTATAAAAAAAACCCCATTCCCACAACCCGTACTCGCCTCCCTTCAGACACCATGCTAGTGGTATCCTTTGTAAATCTCCCCTCCCACCTTCCACCCCAGGTTTTGTATGACCAGTTGGTCGCAGGGCTTATGGCTTATGGCACTCAGCCCAACCTCATCTTTGCCATTCCATCTGGTGTGGAACGCCTTGCTGCTCCTCGTGCAACAGCCACCATCATACCACACCACCCTACCATAGCCCAACAAATCCCACCCCGCGCTAGTGTGGCTGCAGCGCCTGATCATTTCTTTTGGGCTTGGGTCGATAATGGTAGGCAGATTTGTTCATTCTGCTTTGGCCTCAACCATGCAAAAAGAGCGTGCCCTAAGGCCAAATCCGGTGCTGCAGCTTCTGAGCCCCCCTCTGGAGGCTCAGTATGGGGCGCTTTGCTGCCCCCTCCCACCCTCCAATCTCGTTCAGTGGGCCCACATGGAAAATCAGCCCCCCCCCAAAACTTCCATCCTCACTCTCCCACCTAAATCTATGCCAGCCAATCAGAGCAATGCTTGGACCAACATTCGCACTCAAGCAGCTGCCCATTCGCCCAATCCTACCCACTCAAATTTAAACGCCACTATTCCAGTGAACCAAAATCCATGGGATCTATTGGCTGAAACTGACGAATCAGGTAATGTCCTCATTAGTAAGCATACAGGTCAACCTCTCTGCCATGGCAATTATGGTCGGGCAGAATTTTTCCTTCCCAACTTCAATGAAACCCCTACCCCTCACCATTTTGCTCCTCTACCCAATACAGCCCCCTTCCAAAGTGACCACCAACTCGCCTTAGCTGCGGTGGCCTCTCCTCATTGCCCAAAACTACGCACCGCGGTGGCCCGTCAGTGGCTCAGCTCCAGCATGGCCTGCCCACCATCTTCTTCCCCCTGACTTCCCTGAATCTCCCTGCAGTGACATCTCAAAACTATTTGATGATGCTGAAATCGCTGTTATGAATGTCGCAACGCTTGCTTCATTCAACCCCTCAGCCAAAATCACCCGCCACAGTATCTCCCTTTTCACCCAACTTCCTGAAGCCCGCAAAGAAGCTGAAGTTCTCCTCGCAGCTTTTGTTGAAACACTTTTCCATCATTATCTTGATGCAGAAGTGGAAAACTCCTACTACGTTGACCTCAGCTCGCACTATGCAGATGCCCCAACGCCCTGGCTCTCTGCTCTGATCCAGTACTGTAACCAACACCCCTTGATTGAGGTAGGTTTTTCTGAAAACCAACCCCCGACCCCTCCTCACCCTCTGCCATGGTGGGTTAAGCAGTTTCTGCTTCCCACCTGGTTAGTAGTTTGTTTTGTCATTTTGAGTGTTGTGATCGGTACTGTCCGTCCCCTGGTTGGCATACCTTGATTAAATTCAATAAACTTACCAGATTCTCTCTATTCCGCTCACTATAAACTACTAAACAACCTCCTCTTTCAATCGCCCATCTTGGTTATATATCAACAACTTAATAAAATACCACTTTCATAGCTTAGTCTATTCTATTTCGCCGATTCTCATTGGTTTCAGTTGTTATTCTTCAACTCTCTAATGCCCTAATTTGAGGCAATCTAAATTGTATTCGTAAAATGTCAAAGTCTCCTTATTGCTTTATTTTAAGGAAATTCAATAATAACCCTAATACAACCCAAATGTTCCTCAACTCAAGGCACTCAAATAGTCATAACTGATATCATGGTCAGCGGATTCTTCCCAATCCATCATAGCTATTTCAGGCTTATTGTCCAGTCATATCAGAATATCAACATTACCCCCCTTGACTGAACAATAAGATTCCTATTGCTTATATGGCTGGAGCAACTTCAAATGTGCTCAGTTAATGATCTAACCTCTTGTGGGGTCCATGATGGTATAGGTATTGACCCCAGTTTTCTCTATAACTTCGAATGGACCAATCCAAATACTGGCCAACTTGTGTTTCCACCAAAACCCATGTTGATCATGGAAGAGAACCATATCGCCCTTTTTGAACTGATCCAACCCACTACACCATACCTGATTGATGGCCTGATTCTTGATTTTCTTGGGTTAAGTTAAAGGAATCTCATTGGTTTGCAATATTTTCTAGGTCTCTGCAAGGTTAGTTGATAATGGTAGAATTCTATTCCACCAGTGTCTTTTTTAGTACTAGATGGTCCCAACCCAAGGGGGGGGGATTCATCGATGTCCACCAGTGACTTCTACACATGAATAAGCAATTATGGAAGATCCAGATGTCACTAATTTAGTAGTTGAAAGGGGCTCTTCCCCGTGGCATAATGGTAGCCAATATTATAGGCAAAAATGGCAGTGGAAAGGAGGGAACTCCAATTGGAAGATCAATCCATTAATAATTTCTGTAGTATGTTCACCAAGGCCCCATTAAAGCGTTCAACCCTCTCATTGGACTCAGAGTGGTATGAGGTCATCAGAACCCAATGGATGCCCATCAGCTCATTCAACTTTGGCAGGATGTGCGAGGTGAAGTTGGTATCATTATCGGTGAGAGTAAACTGGGGGCAACCATGTTTCTGGATAATACATCTCATGAAAAACTTGTCCACTGTGACCTCCCCCAAATCTTGTATCGCCTGTGCTCAACCCACCTGGTCAAGTGGTCAATAGCCACCAGAATGTACTTGGACCATTTAGTTCCTGTTGGTAGAGGGCCAACGAATCCAAGGAAACTGTATGCCTTGGAAAATGTGGTTTCACTAATCAGTATGAAGTCTTACAATAGAACAGCTTTTCCAATAGGCACTGGTGGCAGAAGGAAATTTTTCAAGCTTCTCAAAGTTCATGCTCTCCCAATAGCACCATGGTCGCAGCAATTCAAGGGTCTTACATAAACCACCATGTTCAACGGCTTGATGTGCGCTCAAAAATATTATTAGACCGGGCAGAAGGCCTATGGATATTCATGTTACCGTCCCCTATTCGCTTTTACAATTCACCATTTTTTGAAACGTATTGGCCCTTATTCCATCCAATACTTTGATGACTGGAGGCTGTTCATCGTCATACTTGCTTCTGAGCATCTTATCAAACACTATGTTGCACAGATCTTCAATAACTGCAATTGTGAGTAATCACAATAACCAATTGGCATTCTGGTGTTATTCTCTGGGTCAGTGAAGAATTTGAAGTCAAAAGCCAGCAGTTTGAGGGCCCATCAGGATAGGCGCCCCTCAGGCTCCTTGAGATTCTGCAACCAGCATAGAGAAGTGTGATCTGTTAAAACTTTTTACTTCACTCCATGCATTTACACCCTAAATTGCTTTATGCATATTACCACTAAACACTCACACTAGGTCACAATGTAATTACATTCATGGCAATTGAGGCTTTGACTGCAGTATGCCTCTGGATGCTCCTCCCCTGCATCATCTTTTTGGGATAGGACTGGCCCAACCGCGGAAAGGGATGCATCTATCTGAACAATGAACCCTTTATTAAAATTAGGTTAAAAAAACACTGGTGCGCTGCTCAGCGCCATTCAAGGTAAATCAAATGAGCATTGGCGGCGTCCATTCATTCAAACGGCCATCCTTCTTTAATAAAATCAAACAATGGCTCTCCAATACAACTGAAGTTGGGGAAGAAGCGTCAGTAGTAACTGACCATCCCCAAAAATACCTGTACATTGCGTTTGCTGCACAGCGGGGTCATTTTTTTAATAGCATCCACCTTGGCTGGTTGGGGACTCAGCCTAGTCGCATCCACCATATACCCAAGATACTCCAGTTGATCCTTAAAAAAGTGGCATTTATGGGACTTGTTTTGATGTTGGCTTCCACAAGTTGACGGAAGACCTCCTCCTAATGGGTAAGATGCTTATTGAATGTACGTGAAAAGACATTAATATCGTCTGGGTACACAAGTACATATGACAGCTTCAGGTCACCAAGAATGGTGTCCAAAGCCCGCTGAACCATAGCTGGGGCGTTACATAGCCCAAAAGGAATAAATGTTGCCTAGAAAATTCCCTTGGATGTAATAATGGCGCATTTCTCCTGTTCCACCGCAGGCAACTTGATTTGACTTTACTCAGATTTTTATCCATCGCTGAAAAGTAATGTGCTCCTCCCAACTAATCCAAGGCATCGTCAATTCATAGCAAGGGGTATCAGTTCTTTTTAATAATGATGTTGAGCTTTTGGTAAATAATTACTACCCGTTTGGTGCCATCCTTCTTTGTGACAATCAGAATGGGCGAAGCCCACGGACTCTTTGACAGTTTGAGCATCCCTTGTTTAAGAAACTTATCAATCTCCTCATTTAACTCTTCTGCTGCCCTAGACCGGCGGATCAGCCCAGATCTGATGGGGGATGATCTCCAGTGTCCACTTGTGGGCCACTCCTTGCACGCACCCTAAATTGTGGTCATTTACAGCAAAAATCTCTTTATATTTTTGGAATAAAGCTATCGCCTGCTCTTTTTGTTCATCCAATAACGCAACCAAAATTTCCACATGGTACCACCATCATTACGCCAAGTTGTGGTTAAAAGGGTAACCCAAATTCATCAAGCAAACTTAACTTGTGAACCTGGATGCCCTCCTCCGCTGGAGTTAGGTGAAGGACGCCACTATTTGGTGTCAGCGGATTTGTATTGGTTTGTTCTGCAGATTTTGCTAACAATACCTTAATCTCACCATGACCCTGAAGAATAATGCCTGAAGCCACATGGGGCTCAAACGTGACTGCTGATAAGGGCCAAAGATCTCCCTTTAAAGCCCAGCTGGCACTTCAACTATAACTCATTGTTTACTGTTACTTGATGTCTAGAGGGAATGGATATAGCTCCAGCAGCTCTGAGCGGCAGCCTATGATATTCATATATCTGCTGGGGAAAGGCCCGTATCTTACTCTTCTATCAGTAGTAGCAAACTGGTATCACCCCATCACTGTAGGCAAGGTTAGTATGTCCCAGATGCACCATATTCTTTGGCACTCCGCTGGAGGTAAAGTAAATTGGTATACGCTGCCCCAAAATTTAGAAGGTCTCTTCCGCCATTTCTACAACAGTCCCATAGTGTCATATGAAAGCAGTTCCAATTAACAGATCATAATTGTTTTTTGGTAACACTATCGCTGGGGCTACCATGACAATTGATCCAAACTGCAACGGAAGTGCACTGTACGCTCCCTCAGAGACTGTGTTTTCCGCTCCAGCTGTTCTGTACACCCTACTATGGTCCACATCAGGTTTTAGTGTCAGCTTCGCCACCAACTTGGTGGAAACTATGTTGACTGGAGCGCCCATATCTATGATAGCACAAAACTGAGTTTTTGCTACAACAACCTCACAGTAGGTACATTCAGTGTAAGAGGAATATATGACTGTTTACTAAATGAGCATTTAAGGAATCTCATTTCTCAAGAAAGCTGGTAATCCCTTCACCAACTTTGGGGTACTTTTTGACAATAGCATTTATTGGAAGGACAACATTAATCCTATTAAAAAAGAGTCATCAGCTGTGGAATCTAGCTTTTCTGGAGAAGCTAGGTCGAACATCTGACAGGCGTATGGCTTTGGTTGCTCCCAAAGTCCACCTTCTGCTGTGGACTGGGATTATGCCTGTGTTAGTATATTTACTCTTCCAACTGGCTGATGGTATAAAATTACACCATCTTACTGATGGACATCAGCTTAAAATACTACAATTGGTTCAGATGGGAGTCTGGGGTTCAAACAGCGGAGATAGAGCCCCATATCTACTCTGCTTCATTTTTTCCCTGGTAGTATTGGTCCTTCTGTATGTAGTGGACATGAAGGTTGGGACAACTTTGTGCAAGGTGACCAGAGCAGCCGCTAAAAATATACCTTGTAGGATTCACATCTTTGGTTCTCATAAGAACATCCAAGATGATAACTTTGTTGACGTTTGGCATAATAATGTCCAGTTCAGTAGTTAGGCTGCTGTAGATTTTTATAATCAGGACTGGAGCAGAAGGCAATCTTTTGGGGGTAACTAGGCTGAGGGTGGGGTGCATGATTATAAAGAGGCTGGGGCTTACTAGGCATAATTGGGGAAAAAACGGAAGAATTCTCCAAAAATAGGGTCCAGCTACGGTGGCGGTGTTTCTGCGCTGTTTTGGGAGGAGGGAAGTTAGCAGATAATTGGTGAAAGAACTGAACAATTTTAGCAGAGGGACTTTGTCATCCAAAATTGAAGAAATGGCATTGTAATGCTCACAGTATGGCTTCGTAGCAGAGGTCATTTCAATGAAAATGTCAGCTTCAGCAAGAACGCCTGCTCCTATTAACACATGGGCTTTCACCATAAATCAATCCACAAATGCAGTGAGGGTTTATTATGTTGAAACCCAATGGTCAGAAACTCAGCTTTGCGCTGCAACACCTTTGAAGTACCACCAAACAATCACAACACAGTTTCCTTCACTTCATGGTAAGTAATGGAACTGTTTGGAAGGTAGCAGGTAACTTTATCAGCGCTTCCTACGTCCAAGGCGAATATCAGTAATTTAGCCTTCCACTGATCAGAAGCTCATTCTGCCACAAATTTAAATCATTTGAAGAACCTGTGAATGTTTCCATTACAGTCAAATGGTGGTAATTCTTTAATGCAAACATCTCCTTCTACTCAAAACTGTGAGCCCTGAAGGTTGACTGAAATATTGTCTGTGCCTCATAACTGGACTCTTGAGGAGGGCCAGGCTCAAAAGGCCCATATGCTCTCAGGTTAGTGTAGGGCCCTTTAGCGGCCAGGACGGCCAATACACTGGTTGCATATTCATTATAAAAAGATCCTTCCCAAGTGCCCCCTTCCACATTTGCTTCCCAATGGGGATAAGGTTGTTAGAAGATATATGTCAACCTCCACTCCGTGCAGTGTAGTCATTCAGTGTCTTTATCTAGTTGTTGGGCGAGCTGCATATTCTGTTGTTCAAGAATTCGCAGCTGACTAGCTGCACTCTCAACTTGAGTCATTATTTCATCGCACTCCTGAAAAATATACACCTGCTTTTTAAGCACAACATCCACAACAATTTTGAGTTCCGTGGTCGCAGCTAGAGCAGCTTTTTGGGATAATTCCCTTATGGTGCAAACCATGATTGAGAATTGGAAAATTTTTAGTGATTATTCAATGGGCCCCCTGTAGTGAGCACCATTGTTATAACTTAGGCGGATCCATTAAGATACACTGGGAGAATTTGCACAGTGTCAAGCCTACTGAGCAAACAGACAAACGATATGAGGATCATTGGTCCACATACACACAAGGAAAATTATGTTATAATAAAATATAGAGCTACCTGCTCTTAGCGACACCTTATTATTTTAAAATTCTAATGGATCCTCTCTGTTCCGCTCACTCTAAACTACTAACTAACCTCCTCTTTTAATCGCACATCTCACTTATATATCAGCGACTTTGGATGATACTGTTATCATAGCTTAGGCTATTCTATTCCAACATTCTCATTAGTTTGGCTGTTACTCTTCAACTCTCTTTCGCCCTAATTTGAGGCAATCTATTTTGTATTTGTCTAATGTTAATATTGCCTTATTTCCTTTATTTTAAGGTAATTCAACAATAACCCTAATCCATCATCTAGTACTAAAAAAAACAATAACCCTAATCCAACCCAAAATCGCCTCAACTCAAAACACTCAAGTAATTGTAACTGATATCATGGTTGAATTCTCACCTATATGCCATAGCTATTTCAGGCTTATCATCCATTCATCTCAGAATCTTGACAAAGTTACTACACAATTCTTCTACAAACAGGTCATTACATGCCGCAGATTCCCTCAGATACTCCTTTTTTATTATGGACGAAATTTTTATAAATGTTATGTATCACCAGATGGCTTAATAGGAGTAAAGAAGAAGTTCGCCGCACCATATACTTCAGCCACCAATGAAGCATGGAAAGATTCAACATAACTATCACTTAATATCAAAGATGATTGTGGTAAAACAAAGGTCCAAATGGGACATTTTGTTGCCATCAGCCTTCTTTGCTTACCAGTTAAGCTATCATAGGACTATTAGCATGTCTATACAAGGAGCTATATGGAAGTCAAGCCGCTTTATTAAGTTTGTTAGCCCCAGTAATGGACGCGGACAGGAATAATCTACCTCCTGGAAGATACCAGGAAAAGTTAGTGAAGGAGCTAATCGAAAATTAGTTGAATGTTAGCAGCAGCATTATAATGTCACTTAAGGGAGTAAAAAGAGAGTGCCAGTGTACACAGGGTGCACATATATGAGATGGGACAGAAAGTGAGGTTCTATCATATGTGGAGAGGAAAACCTGAGAAGTTACAGGCCGTCTAAATGGGAAATGCTACAGTTGTCATGAGAAGAGGAACCATGTAATTCATTAAGTATGATACCACCCACATCACCTACAACTGAGTCCACAAGTGACACTTAAAACCCTTTTTTAGATCTCATTTTGGGGAAGGTATTGTTGAAAACGTCTCAACCATAGGGGTTAATTTCCTGATCTATGGAAGACTCCCACCTGTAAACCCCCCTTTTAAAAATACTAATCTTGGTACTAGCAATCTAGAAGGCCAGGTCAATAACCAAGTTTCAGCTAAAATTAGTAATAAATAAATAAAAATTATGAAAAATTGAAATATCTATAAAAGGCTTTATTTGGTCTTACTTTTCCTGATAACAGAGGCTGTTATATACCCTTGGACCATTGCAATATTTGTCAGCTGGACACCATGATGTCAGAGGATGTACAATATATTAATACCAGTGCCAAATACTGTCTGCAGAATATCAAAGATAGCGTCTTGGAGGAACCCCTTTTATATCCTTGGCTTCAACAACCAAAAAACGTAAGAATTATCAAAATTTCATCCAATGGATATTTCCCTGTTTGCATGGATCAGATAGATATAAAAGTAATAAAACTGAAGTCTATTGATTTTCATATGCCATCAATTGAGATTACCAATGAACCTATGCAGCCTCATGAGCCGCTAGGGTAATGAGAAAATCAAGAGATACTATCAAAATCATAGCAGGAGCCATGCATTTATAAGCAGACTAAAGATACACAGTGCAATTAACGCAAGAAGCCCAGAAGATCAAAGGATTAAGTATATTGGACTCCGCTGGCCCTGATATCAAGCTGTAAATACACAATTACCTTATGAGAATGAATATTATATAAGACAAGCTTAAATTCTAACACTGTAAATCCCTGAGTAGTATATATTTTTTCTAATTACATATCAATAAATGAACGCCTTTCTCGAAATATGCCTCCATTACTATCTTTTTTTAGTGATCATAGTTTCAAATATACTATTCTATATAAGGTTCAAACTTAGCTTTCTGTTGTAAGCAGAAGTTAAAAAAAGGTTTTGGTGTGCTCAGTAGAAGCTAAATATGTATAATTCCAAGGCTTCAACATGGTTAGATATGCTTGTAACCACAAGAAAAAGTTCTATGTACAGAAGAACTAGAATCTTCAATTCGCCTGATGTTGCACCCTGCAAACAAAGACATGATTCGTTGCCAGTGGCTTAACCCCTTTCATCAGCACCCCCTAAGCGAGCGAGCCATTTCAGCAATACTTAACATTAAGCAACACAAGATTTCTCTTCTAATACTCAGTTCCTACCCTCCTTACCATTTTCATTCTCCCTGTAGACCTTCATGGTAGCCTCCAAGCTTGTGTTTAACTCACAGTGTACTTCCTGATAAGCTTAATGAATTCTACTTCACACCACACCTTGGACCCACAACTGGGGTTTTTGTTAAACGAGGGGTTGAGCCCATAGTTAGTAAAGAAGGGAGAAAAGCAGATATAAAGTTTCTAGGCGTTGTTTTAGCTAAATTGCGCTAAAAAAGGTAAGAGGCCTATTCTGAATATTAGGCTGTCATATAACACTGCATGCTTTTTTAAAACATTTGTCATCAATTCTATCTATCCATCAGATTGTGGGTGGAAAAGCAGTAGAACGTCAAGGACAAATTTGAAGAGTCTTGTACATCTTTTCCCAGAAATTGATGTAGACTGGAGTCCACAGTTGTTAATAATCTTCTGAGTCACACCATGGGTGGCAAAATGTGGGAAAAAGTATGTTTGCCATCTATGCAACAGTTAATGTAGTGTGACATAATTAGATGGGTGAACTTGGCGAACTGGTCCGCCACTACTATCGTGATAGCATCATTCCCCTAAGACAGGGGTAGTCTGCAATAAAATCAACTGAGAGGGAAGTAAAGGTCCCTCTGCTTTCTAAACCAGTACTGACAAGCCAGCAAGGGGCTGACGATTTAGTTTTATCCTATTGCATACAAAGCATTTTTTTGTATACTGAGCAACCTGAATGAAATTTCTTCCAATTGTATGTATGGCAGATAATCTCCAGGGGCTTTGTCTTCCCAGGGTGACCTACGATTATACTATGATAGCTTTCCTTGCTTATCTCTAGGCAAGTGGTCCTTAGGTAACCCATAAGCGTCCCTGGAAACATACTATATAGTTTTTATATAGTAACCCTTCATTAGATCCAACTAAATTATATTTTTGAAAGAGCTAAGTTATATTTAGAAGATAAAAATTAAGCAAAGATGACCTTTGTTGAAGTTTTTGCCTAAATCAGATGGTCTGGTTCTTCATCTGGAATGAATTTGGAGTTACAAACGCACATTGTATGAGGACATTAGACCAGATGGTTATAGTTTTAATATATAAACTCCTTAAAAATAAGACATAGTATGTATTCTCCTGTTAATTTACTTGTACAACGGCTTTCTGCCCTGAGAATCCTGATCACAAGTAGATTCCTGACTTGATACAATGGATAAGTATTAACTGTAAAAAGCACATATATTTCAACCTATCAAAAAAATTTTCTGCCAAAACATTGTTTTTATTGTCTATTTTAAAGAGAATTTATAGGATTCATTGTTCCCCACACCTTTACCCATGACACCTTGAAGCACATCGCCACTTACCCAGCGGTTCATGATGAAGGTCATTAGAGGGTCTACAGAATATTAGGCGTCCAGCTGTAAACCAGATCAGCCTTGTGGACAAGTCTTACCAACATAATTAACACAAGACAGCGTTCCCTCTGGCTCGTCTGAAAGATATTTAAACCATTGTTCCTCTTGAGAAATGGTAACATATACCAAGGCAGTTAATATCAGTAATTGACAATTTACCTTGATAATAATTAAATGATATTATTACCTAATTTCGACTTAGCCAACAAAGCCCCAATCCTTGGGTCATTAAGTTGAATATAATTAAGTGAGACTGTTAGGCCGCAAATACTAAGTTTTATTTGCACTTAAAATATTTTTTGTCCTTAAACTGCTGATTTTTTCAACATAAAATATAATAAACAAGATGTAAGCTAATATTATTTGTTTTATATCAAAAATCCTATGATTCAGTTCCAGTCAATCATTTAACTCTTCTCCCGCCTTGACTGGATATAAGCAGAGGTATTTTTCCTTCCTGATCACAGTGTTCAAATTTTTGCAATCCTCAAAGTACAATCTCTACCTCAGTAGCCTTTCTTCCCAGTATAGATGTGTCTTCCAAAGGCTCAGTTCCTCCATGTGGCGCACAATTTTTAATCAGGCGTCCTGCCTTCACGTTCTCAGTTCAATTCATCTAGCTATCCTCAACAAATATTTAAAGGTTTGTCTTCCAGGTCGGCTGCAACTAAAGCAGAAGCCAGCAAACCTAGTCAGTCAATTTTTGATTTTGAGTTCCTTCCAGAGAACTTCCTAATGGGTTGAACACATTCCACATTTGACCATCTCATTAATTATTAGTGGCCCCATGCCTCTCAAAATGAAAAATTTAAAACAGCATCAATTTTCATCAGATAGTAATCTTCACCCTTAACTCCTTTTTTACTGCTTCAAAAATTCCCTTCATATAGCATTGTTTCTTCCCTTCATACATGCTGTGTAGCCATTTTATATTTTGCTATTGACTCAATGTCTGAACTCTTGGAAGCCTATATGGTTTCCACACTTGCATCTGCTCCCAGTATTGCTCCAATTAATTTTGTTTGAGGCCAACAGGCTCTTCTCTTTGGTCACTCAGTCGCTAGGCTCTGGTGTGCTTTAATGACAGTTCATACCAACTTGCATGTTCCATTGGGCCTCAAGAATTGTGCTTCAATAGATCATCATATCCCTCTGATCTATGACGCTCTTTTCAAAAGCCTGTCAAAGGGGCTTGCCAATAGGTTTAAACCTCAAATGGCTCATTTGGCGCGTCCATTCACTTTTTTCTATCAGCCTTTCCCACAGACACTGTGTCCAACATGTGCAGAGTGTTAGACAAAGCCCATTTGCAAATATTTCAAACAAAAGTATTTCTTCCCCAATCTATTTATGTCTTAAAAGCCTTCTCATTGATTGTATCTTTCTTTCCGCGGCTTTATCCTCAAAGTGATACCACTCTCGCCTGTTCCAAAGTCTTTTCTAATGTCCGCTTTCCCTGATTCAATGGCCCTTCCTTGGCCAGCCAGGCTACCGCCTGGTGCTGAGTCTTCTTGATTTTTTCAAATCATCAGAAGAATTTTGCCAGTTGAAACTTGTAAGAAAATTTGCATTTCTCCTCCAATCACTCTTTTCAGGCTTCACCCATGCAAGCTCACTCTTTTCACCCTCCCAAAGAAAGGAAATTTAGCCCTGATGACAATTAAATTTTTGAAATATGAATTAAAAGTTTCTTATTCCTTAATTGTTACTAGTTTTGTTCATTTTTATAATTTTTATTATTTTTTCATTGTGTTTCTATTTTTTATTATTTTATTTTATTTCTTTTTATTTTTTTTAATTTCTTATGATAAGGACAAAGGAACTTATCAAGAGCTCAATTCACACCCCAATCACCTTGATCCTTGATAGTATATATCTCTTTAGGAGATTTCTCCAAAAGAATTAAAGGACCTTTCCAAAGTGAGGTCAACTTGTGTGCATGGCTTGCGGTATGGGCGTTACAGTATACTACCAAGTCTCCTTCCTGGAACTTGAACACAGCAACTTAAGTAAAGTTTTCATAACTCTTCTGACTTATTTTTTTGTCTAAACACATTCTGATAAGCATCAGACTTTAGCTTGATTAATGTCTTCACCAGTTGTTCAACATAACTCGTTGGGCTAACTGCCTCAGTTAGATTGAGTACTAAATATAACAATGGGGAAAGAGCTGGCTGTCTACCATACATAAAGTTGAAATAAAAGTGTCCAGTGCTGCTATGATATCTGACGTTAAACTCAAACATGGTAGCATCAATGAAGGCAACCCATTGTGATGTCACCGCAGCTGCATTTTTGTGAAATTTTCTGTCTAGGGTGCCATTCACTCGTTCTACCAAACATTAGTCTCAAAGTGGTATGATGTCAAAAACATATCTTTGATGAGCATCAGTTTGTTCAAAAGTTGCACCATCTGTGCAGTAAAATTTGTTCAGTTGTCCGTCAGGATTTTCTGAGGACATCCGCGCTTGTAGATGATGTAATATATGATGAACTCAGCAGTCTTCAAGGCCCTGATATCTCATATTGATTTTGATTCCACCCATTTTGTTAATTGGTCAATAGCAACAATAATATATTTGTTGCCCAGGCTACTCATTGGCAAGGGGCCAACAAAAGCAATTAACACTTTATGCCAGGCCTAGTCAGATTTGGTTAATTTATATTTCACATATGAGTTCATAGGGTTTGCGTTTTGGCATAAAAAGAATTTTTTGATCACATCAAGGATATCAAATTGCATGGAAACCCCAGTAGTAATTGTATCAAAATTATTTCCAGAATTTTGGTCAATCCTCCATGTCTGACGGCCTTGTGCACATGGGTAATGATATCCATCAATTCAAAAGGCTTTAAAATATTTTACACTGTCCGTTAGGCTTAAGTTTCTATGAGACTCCATCCCAGTATTCAGTTTCCTTTAATGCTCTCTTGATAGACTTTTTTACTTCAGGCAGCTCATCCTTGTACTTTTATTTAATCATTTTTTCATATAGCTCATCAGCCAAGTTGCTCAAAACGTCCACAATCAGGAGTCACAATAGTCCATTTTGCATTCAAGTGAGAAGCTCTAGCTCTATGAATAATTTCATGATCTACGCCTGTAATTTCAGAGCTCATCAGGATAACCGTTCTTCAGGCTCCTTCAGGTGTTTGTAATTGCAGAACGGAAATCACTTGATCTTTTCCTTATTTAATTTCCTTTAATTGTTTGCTTCCCTGTGAAGAGTATTGTTTGACTCATTAATGGAGGTAAAAATCCTCATTGAGATTATTGATCTGGTGAATTGAACTGATCAACGGAGTCCTGGAATTTCTTGTTCTCCTTTTGTTGGACATCAACCTTTATGCGCCTTTAATTGAAATTTCTGTGAAATCATCCTTTATCTGGGAAATTTGAGCGCTCAGTCATTGCTTTTTATTATATGATTTGCTGTTATCGTTTAGTTGTTCCTCCTAGCTTTTGTGGCTAAGTCTCATATATTTCTGAAGCACTCATAGAGGTTTGGGCTACACTGTTGACCCAATCTTTAGTGACTCCTCTTTCCTCCAAAGAATTTTTAAAGTCAGGATGTAATCTTTGGTTAAACTCCTGCACTAATTACGCTACTCAATCACTAACCCAAGTGGCTAAGTTATAATTTGCCTACAGGCTATAGCGGACCTTGCCAAAGTTAGCTTCCAATCGCTCATTCAATTTTTGGGCCGCTTGGCTGGAATTGCTTGAAAAATTGACCAACTCAGTGATATCCACATGATGGTGGGCGATGATCATTTTCGAGTTTCTGGAGGTAGGATGGATGAACTCAATTAAGTATTGAGTGATGTTTCAATCCCAATTAAATTGTGACTGATTTGAGCTGAGCTCAGTTGGTGGTGAGCTAGATATCTCGCCCACAGCACATCTATTGTCATTGATGATAGAATCAAAAGATTCATTTGTCTGCGGGCCCTTCCCCATTTAATAACCTCTTAATAATTGGTGTTCTAGACGCTCAAGCTCCTCGTGATAAATGGGCTCATCATGGTAGGTGATAATGGGTTCATCATTCCAGTTGATCTGGGACACAATAATCTCAGCGTCTCCATTAGGCCCAGTAATTGTCTTTTAGATTGATAGGGGTTGGGGTTGCCTTTCTTGGCTGTTCACCATCTGCCATCCCAGCCATAAGCGCCAATGTTGAAGCCTTGGCCTACTTCAGATGGTCTAGTTCTTTATCCGGGATTAAAGTCGGAGTTACAAACGCCTATTGTATGAGGACAATAGATCACATGGTGATAGTTTTTAAAGTATAAACTCCTTAAAGATAAGACTAAAGACTGTATTATTCTTTCAGTTTACTTGTACGACGGCTTCCTGCCCTAGGAATCCTGAACACAAGTAAATTCTTGACTTAATAAAGTAAAAGTATTAACTGTAAAATGCTCATATATTTCAACCTATCAAAAAATTATTCTGAAAAAAGATTACTTTTTCCTGTCTAAATTTTAGAGAGACTTTATAGGGCTTGATGTTCCCCACACCTTTACCTATGACACCTTGAAAAATTGCCATTTAACCAGCGGTTCATGATAAAGGTCTTTAGAGAGTTTAAAGACTATTAGGCGTCCCGTTGTAACCCAGATTAGCCTTGTGGAAAGGTTTTACCAACATAATTATTACAAGACATCATCTCCTCTGACGCATCTGAAATAGCTAAACCTTTGTTCCTCTTGGGCAACAGTAGCATACACCAAGGCATTTTATATCACTAATTGGCAATTAACTCAATTATAATTTGATTGTCATAAAAGCTAATTTTGACTTAATTAACAAAGCCTCCAATCCATGAGTCATCAAGTTTAATATAATTAAGTGAGACTGTTAGGCCGCAAATACTAAGTTTTATTTGCACTTAGAATATTTTTAGTCCTTAATTATTGATAGTTTACAGTAGATATAATGAATTAGACTAAGCTAATATAATCATCTTTTATTAAAAATTTACCTGACAATTCTGGTACAGTCAACAATTAAAACCCTTTATAAAATACCATACTCTATAAATTCTCCAGAGAAGCAGAAACTGGAATACACGCAGTGGTGGATGGTTGCTTAGATATAATCTTACCTGTATAACTTACTGGTGTTGGTATTTTTGCCCAAATTCCCATCCTGCTAGATTACCAGGAATCTCTAGAGGATAATTCCCTAAGGCGAATTGAATGGAAATTGTTTGGCCTGAGTTTCAGAGTAACTACATTCAGGGGATCTTGGGATATTCTCTTAATTGTATCTGTCAGGAATCAATCTGGAAAAATTTCAAGATTTCATCTGGAGGAGTTGCCAATGACATAGGGGCATTTGATAGTGATTAACTATCAGGTCTACCAATTGGGATTGGTCAGGTTTCATCACTGACTGATTGGGAATGAATAGAAAGTTGCGAGGCGAGTGATGCCACCTGCAACTAGCAAATTGATCAGTTGGTGTGTGACCTTCCTTAATGGGTAATAAGTCCCATTACCTAAGCAGGTCACTAGCCAAATATGGTTTTTTTGCTTGGATTGAGAGGAAAACGTTAAGGACATGTTTTCTGACTCTTTCTGTTTAGGTCTTGAGGATGTCCAATGATGGATCCTCGCCAGGATGGGGAAGACCATCGCTGCTGAGATGAGGATGGGTGATTCAATGGCAACAACTGCTGTTTCATTAGAAAGATGTCAACTAAGGGCTAGATGACCAAATCCTCACTATAAATTCTTTAGGATATACTTATAATAAAAAACAGTATTTATATGTTTAGCATTTAGTAAAGTAGTTTTATTGGTTTCTTCTGGTATATAGTTTAAGTAGTAAAACTATTATCAGCTTCCAAACGTGCTATTCCTCTCAAGGATATTATTGCTGTTGCAATAATTTGGAGACTCTTAGTTAAAAGAGTAAAAATCTGAGCGGGGATCTAGAGAAGAAGGAGACACAATTGGTGATTGCTGCTAACTGTGTGTTGGACTGAAGAGACTGTCACCAGGAAATCTCATCGAAGATTGGGTTGGACGGAACAAGGGAATGAATCCCTAGAACATGACATCTCAAGTATATAATTGGGAATACTGGCCGAGTGTTGGGCTGAGATAAGAATTTATACTCAAATACGGATAATAGTCATCATACTATTATCAACTGATAATCTAAAAAAATACAACGCAGAAGAAGTGCATAATAAACTAAACCTGTGCATTAAAAATATTACTAGAGTTGTTTGCTGATAATACCCTTGAGTAAATTTTTACATAAGGTGTGTGTTATTCAGCTCTACTCCCTTGGAATCAGGATCTAAATAAGAGTTATAACCATATTATCATCAAAGCCGTTCTCATTGCCTTTTGTATACTCTAAGAGAACACTAATTGTGCAAGAATCTCATATCAGCGGGTTTGCTATGGAATCAGCGCATGAGGGACTTGTAGTACAGCAAAGCCTTATGGTCAGTACAAATGCATAATGGCTGGGAAGAAACATGTAGATGGTGTAACGAAAAGAAGCGCTTTCACAACTGTTGATAGTTCCTTATCATAACCAGTCTAACTTAATTCAGGTAAGGACATCTTGTGGGGAAAATATCCTACTGGATGCTCAACTCCATCTTTGCCCATTTGTACCAGAGCAGCATCCATAGCGAAGTTGGAAGCGTCGCTTGCCATTATATACTACATGTTTAGGTACACAAGGTGAAAAACTAAAAAGGAGAGAGTAGTGCACTTCAAAGCTCGGAAGGCCTCCTACAGTGCAAATGACCACTGAAAATTTTTGTTATTTTGGTTTTATACGAGGGTAAGGCTACCTCTTAGAGCTTGAGATTGAGTTTCTTAAAGAAGGTGCATGTTTCCCAAAAAGCATTTCAACTTCTAAATGAGGTTGACGTGGATTAATTCTTAATAGCCTTCTCCTTTTCCAGAGTGATTATATGACCTCTTTAAAAACAATATTGCCAAAGAAGGTGACCTGGTAATAAAGAACTCATACTTATTGATTTTTAGCGTCAGGGTCAATGCTAACATATGTCCAACCTCTTGTCATATGTGGTCTTATGGGATGCTAAATAATGAGAGAGAACCAGGATGTCATTCATATAGGCCACAGCACTTAGACCTAACAACTCTCCCAACTCTGCATCAATACAACGTTGAAAATGCAGGTGCAAATTTAATACTAAAAGGCATGACCCATAATCGGATAATCCCCTTTCTGATATGGAATGCGCTAAGCCATTTTTGTCCTTTTTGATGCAGATCTGGTTAAAGACAAAAAAATCCATATTGGAAAAGAATTTGGTTTTCTCCAAATAACGTGAAACTTGTGCCTCCATAGTAATGGGATGCATATTGGGTATGGTGACATTGTTCAAACTATGATAGTTTACACAAGGGCGTAGAGTAAAGTGCTTTTTACAAAAATAGGAGTGGTGAGTATAAGGGAGAGGCACGCTGAAAGATGAATCCTTTACCAAGTGCTCTTTCAACCTAACAATTAACAAAGCCTCTTCCTACGAGGTCAAAGAGTAGATTGTGGAGGGAATGCAACCCACTTTATCTGTGATTTTGAAATTACATTTAAAACCATAATAATCAGGTAAGACATTTTCAGAAACTGCATCAAATTAAGATTCTACCTTATCAAAAATTAAAGTAAGGGAACTTCTGAGTGGGCTCCAGCAGAGGCGCAAGACTGATCTTATGTATTTTGGGCCATTGGGGAAATTTTCTCAGTGTGTCTATTTTCAAAAATGATAATGAATTCCTATCCACTCTTTGGGGACAAACTCAAGAAATTGTCCTTCAAAATGGTGTTGATATAAATTTTTTCCTCCACTCCACTCCCAAGATAACTTGAGTACAGCAGGATTTCGACTGCTAAGAAGTGTTCATCCAAGTGGTATATACCAACTTGATAATCAGCTATCCCCTGAACCTTTTAGTATAGGAATAACCTGGGAGGCAAATTTCCTAACCATACCACTAGGTAAGTAACATAACTCAAGGTAGTTGATAGGTCTTGATCAATAAAGTTCTCAGAGGCATTAGTATACACCAAAATAAAATTTTTTAACTTTCCTAGCAAAGAAGAAAGGGATGCAGAAAAGAAAAAAAGGCTTAAAATAGTTTTGATTGTAACTAACAAAGCAAACAATCCACATTAGGATCTGAATCAGGCATATTAATGGCACCAGGATGTTATTTTAGATTAAATAATGGAGTGGGATATTTTGATTTTCTTACAACTGATGAGAAATACCCAACAGCATCTTCAGCAGCATACCAACCGCCATATTATAATAAAATTTTTCACCTCCTGATTGCGGTAAATCATAGCGGAGGTCAAGCACAGGTTCTCTGGGGTGATATGATACATAGAAATTGGTTATGGGCTATATACAAAAGAGCTTATAAAAAGGCTCATTTGGGATTTTGATATTATTATTAATAATGATGTTTTGGATTTTAGGGGCAAAATACCCAGTCAAATAGCCAGTGGACCTTGCTATCCATCTATCACCATCATGATGAGACTTCCTTCCGCTGAGGGTTCACATTGTTTAATATAAATGGTTTTGGAATGGGAATTTTATCAGATGAATGTTTTATTATAAACTCATTCTAGACTCCTGCCAAACATCAAGCTCCTCAGGAACATTAGTGTGGACATTAATGACGCCTCTATTTTTATCTAGTTGTTCTATCAAGGGCAGTATTGATAAATGTCAGTGGGTGAGTTATCAGGGCTAAGTCCCCAAAGTTACTAATTGTTCATTTGGGACAAGATCTCTGCTAACCCTCATATTCCTTCAAGAATGAAGGCAAAAGAACAAAATGCTCCTCCATTTTCAGAGAGAATTGTTAAATTCAAGGGCGTTATTTTAGGGATTTCCATGAGGGGAAACAGATTCAGCTGGATTACTGTTCTTTCCTTCAGTTGAGGTGGAAAATTACCAACAATAGCTCCAATCCCTGGTCAGAGTTGGCAGGTGGAGCCTGCCACACCTGAGCGTTCATTGCAGGAGTATTTGAAGTTGATTGAGAAAATGACGTTGTAATTGTGTCAACAAAGGTAGAGTCTGAGCCCAACCTCAGTACTCATATAAATAGGACACCAAGGGACGTCCCTCCTGACTAAGTGTATGAACTGGTTGAAGGTTTGAAAGGAAGACAGGTCAAGTTGACGTTCTTCCAACAAACGTTCCAAATCTGATATTGAATTACAGAGATGCGGCTGAGTATGAAAACTATAAATAAGCAGTTAAGCATACTGAGAGAAAGGTAATTGAATAGGTCAAATCCACAAAAGGGCATATGAGAGCTGCGCTCTTAATATTAATAAAGCTTCCAAAGCAGTAGAAGCTAACACCTGCTGGATTACATAAATTACTTCTGGGGGAGGTGTTTGGAATAACCACTTAAGGATACTAAAAGGTCCAAAACTAACAGATACAAAAAGGAAGGGTAGAGACCTTACAGTTGGCTGCTACAAGAATAACGCCAAGCTGTACAAAAATGAAGCAAAGAAAATTAATGTGGTTACAGTATATAGACTGACAGATGACCATCACAAGTTAATTCTCTGAGAAAGACCTACTCAGTGAATTTATATGCACATATAGCAAAAAGGATAGTCATTTAATTTCAGGAGATTGTCTGTAACCTTTCCTGTTCCTGGAGAGGTAATGGAAAATCCCCACTCCAATATCCAGGGAACAGACCACTAGCAAGAGGCAAAATAAGATAATTTTTAGATTAGAATAACCTCTGTAATCTTTACCTCCTCAGGTGTTCTGCAGCAAGTCCAACAAATACATTATATGATAAATATATGGAGTATTAGCAAATTTGACCAACAAGGTTGTTGTTCTAACAATAAAAAATTATAGGAAATTGAGGGAGGTAGGCCAGTGTCAATTCACTTTTGTAATGAAAGTTTCTGGTCAATAGGATCAATTTACCTCCAATATTAGTTTTTGTATTTTAAGTAAGCCCAAACTTGAGCTTTTAACTTATGTTAAATTTTTCTGAATTGGGTAATATGGTGCTTAGAAAATGACATAAATCCCTATTTCCAAATCAACTGCACTGACCCATTATTTTGTGAACTAAAATTCAATAAAGCTCAAGGCTTTAAACAAAAATTTGAAAACCCTATTGCAAAAACCCTTAGAATCAATCTGAGTTTGCTTGATCCTTAGTCAACGTTGATCTAAAGTTATGTCTTTAATTAGTGAGGGTGGCCAACTTAATACCTTTGGCCTTGTTAAGCTCCTTCTTTTCCTTAAAATCAGTACCCACAATTATGTAATGTTAAATGACAGGTTAAATTCTGCTATTTATAAAAGAGCTGAAAGCTCTGAACCTCTATATAACAGTTAAAGTTAAAATTTTATGATAGAATTATACCTCTGACTTTCCCTATGGAAAGTTAATTCCTATCTTTACTATACCAATGATGCACTCTATGAAGGTCTGACTTCAGATTACTTGCGCTACCAGCTTGTTGCAGAGGGCCTGACAGTCTCCTTGGTGTTATCAGGACGAAAAAGGATGAGACCAAATAAGTACTTATAAATTACCACAAACTATACAGCTTAAAAAGACCTGTACCCTTGCCTCAAACTGATGATTTATTGCAGTTATTAGTAGCCAGAGATTTTTCTAGCAATTGATCTGATTTCAGATTATAAAATTTATTTTCAATGGCTAAACAAATTAGATTCACATTATTTGCTTTATAAGGCCTTTTCTAATCAATATGATTTTCCCCAGGAATTTTTAGTACTTTGGCGACGTTTAAGTAGGTGATAAGTTCTATCCCCAGAGATCTTGAGCTGTCATACATTCTAGTTTACCCTGACAATATAGAATTTCTTGCAAACCTTTTTGGAACACTTGATTCATTTGTAAGAATTTTTTCGTTCTTTTGCTGATGCCAGTTATAAATAAAGTTAATAAGAATAATTTTTTAAAGCAGAAAAAAGTATCACAGGTATACAACAGATGCCAAAGGATTATGACCATAGACTGTCAAGGGCAAAGCCATTAGACCAATGCTGAATCTCAGTAACAAGTGCAATGTTCAAGTCTTTTTATAAATAGTTAGATAATATTGATGCTTTTTCAATTTCAGCTACAATTGAAAACTAATTTGAATTTGGACTTTAAAGCCAGCTCAACATTTGTACATTTTAGGACAGTCCTTATTAAGACCCAGTTCCTTAATATCCTAACTTTGGTAATGATATTATAGTGCAAACGGGCCTCACTTTACTCACTAGTCTAGTGGTTCTCTTTCAGAGGGTTAAGGAGGGATAAAGCAACCTATAACCTACTATTGTCAGAGCCTAAACTGTTGTACATTGAAGCAAACTATTCTAAAATAGAGGTTCCTGGTAGTAACTTATGCTTTGTCAGAATTGCAGATGATCACATAATCCAACCTTTTAACCAATTGTAAGATTTGATGATTAAATTAAAACCATATAGGATCAGCAACAGCGGCCAATTGATGAGATTATATTTGGGCATTCTCCCTAATGATATTTAAGGATGCTGACTAATGTAATTATTGTCAGGCATCATCCTCCAATGATATTTGAGGCCACCAACAGATGAGAATTTCTTCAGTCATCATCCCAACTAAATCAAACAATAATTCAATATGGGAATAACACCCAATAGTCAAATTGTAGGGAATCGTTCAGAGCGGAACAGATTGGAGTCATTGAAAGCTACCAAAACGTTTAATGCCGGAGAAAGAGTAGAATTTTCATGGGCTGAAACAATTGGTTTCAAGTCCCTAATACCAATTGTTTCATCCGAAAACCTGAGGATTATGCTGCCTAAGAAACCCAAGGCAACTTTACCCAACGAGATTTGGTGCCTAACACTGAGGGTCAAACCACATAGGAGCACAAATAATTCCCAACGGACAGCTGAAAAGTTGTATGCCAATTCTAACTATAAAAACCCCCAAATTATTTCCTAATAAAAACAGATTAAAACTTGATAATAACTTTATTGTTTAACATTGGTTACTTAGACATTACCCTTAAGAGAAGAGTGCAAGGATCAGATATCCTTAAGTTGGTTTTATCAAAATCTCAACTTAGCTCTGAAAAAAGAAAAACGGGGAAAGTGTTCCCTACCAGTATAAAAAATCTTCAAGAGGAAAAAGCACCAGTCTAGAATTGGACAATACACTCAACGCGGCTTTTGGGAAATCAACAATAATAATAGTCTCCATACTTTTATTGCCCCAGTCTATCAATTATATTCAAGTAATTAACGCAAGGATCCACAAATCTGTGCAGATAAAATCTAGGGACAGAAGCGAGTAACTTACCAAGACCAAGATTTTAACATTGGTGCTCACTACAGAGGGTAGTCGAGTTGTCAAAAGCCAATTTAAACAGCAATGTCTTATAAGGAAGAGCTTTGGAAGCTCTGGGTGGAACTACAGGCTGTCAATCAAGATGTGCTCAGCTTGGCATCTCAAGCTGATGTTAGTACCTTAGAGGAGCGTATGATCAAGGTGGAGAAGGTTCTCAAACAATTAGGAATAGTGAATAACAACCTGTGTGGGAAAGTTGCCTCTTTGAAGTGAAAAGAGGGCGAACTCATTAAAGAAATTTTATTTCAGAAAATTGAATGGGAAGTGGATCAAGAACGCATCCGGTGGTTTCATGAGGAGATAGTGAAAATGACAAAGCATATTGAGGACTTTGGAAAACATAAATGTGATCGTGAACAATTCAAGGCAAACGATGCTGAAGCAAAGGCATGTGAAACGCCAATTGGGAAGGCCTCTCCGCCCCAAAATATCCTAAACCATTTGATGATGTGTCAGAAATGACTCCTGAAGCCACTACTATGGCTTCTCAAGTAGCTGGGTCAGGATCTTCTATAAGAGGAGCAACCAGGGAATTTTGAAATATGCTGAAATTGTCCACCTTTCACAGGGATAATGCCCCAGCGTTTTTCTGCTTATTTGAGATAGCCATGTTTGGCTATGCAGACCATCAAAAAGTGGTGACTGTAATGAACTGCCTTAGCACAGACTGCCAAAATCTGGTGCTACCTCACCAAAATGAAGATAATTGGTCGTATGCGGAAGCAAAAGCAGCCATTATGTTGGAGTTTAGAAGCCTTACTCAGATGGAAAATCGTAAACAAGAATTCATGGGTATTCAATTCCTCAAAGATGAAACTCTGGCTAATTACGCTGACCATTTTTACCAAGAAGCCCAGATCTTGGCAGGAGCAAATATGTTAAGTGACTTTGATGCACGCATAGCCATGCAGTTGGCACTTCATCCCTACTGAGAATTGCATCAGATTATGGTGGTGATAGTGACTCAAACAACGACCTCTCAGATGGTGGACCATCTGAAGATGCTTGGAGCCATTTTTGATGCTCCCAATCGCACTTTTAAAGAAATTTAAGCAAAGACTCAAAATATTTTCTAAATTTTCCAAACCATTTAAAGAAGCTGAGAGTTGAGTTGTGTCAGGAAGTAAACATAAAGTTCAAAAATGTGCGGACAAATTGCCAATCTGCTGTTTCCAATGCGGGAAGTCAGGCCATGTAATTTTCCATTTTCAGGAAAGAAAGCCAAAGGATCAGATTAATCTCGTTCAAACCCAAGAAACTGTTTCAGATTCAGGGAAAGGCCCAGCGGTCTAGATCAGGGACGTTCTAGTACTGCTGATAAACCTGTCCTGCCTGACATAATGAATGAAAAAATCATTATATCTCTGACCTATTCATGGATGATGACTTGCTGGATCTACTCTATCAAGGAGTTAACTTGGATGTTACCGCTATAACTTGAGCCAAATCAAAGGGGATTGATCCTGAAATTGTTAATGAGGTCTCTTGACCCTACATATGACAGTTAGCAGAGAAAGTTATATCTGCCAAAAGCCCTGAAGACTTAATCAAAATGAAGTTAGATGTTGCAAACGTTTCTTTACCTATCAGCACAATCAAGGAGTTATTCCCTGAATTATCCGCTCAAATAATCCACACACTTGATTTGGTAAATAAGGCTGCCATCCATTCAGTAAATACTTTATTGAAGTACTCAGAGTGTACCTATGTCAATATTCTAGTCAATAGGATAAGAGTCCAAGCCATAATTGATAGTTGAGTGCCAATCAAATCATTTCCACCAAATTAGTGAAACATATGAAAATCTCACTGGATTTAAGCACTAAAAAGAGTATGAAATGGCTGGACCAGACGTTACCATCTCATGTGGAGCCTACAGTGTGCTACCACTTTAGTTTAGATTAGTGATGGTGTCAGCTCCTACCATAGTGCTGGCCAATCCAAACTATGATATACTTATCAGGACGAAGTTCTTGAGGAAGTATGGGGTGAAATGTGATTTCAAAGAAAACACCCTGACCATATTGGGGCAGACGTTGCCTTTGGTTTACCAGTGAAAGGGAGAAATTCCGCTGACAAATAGGAATAATTTCGTCAATTTAAATATATAGTGATGGTATTATACCCATTTGCTATAAATAGTCGGATGAAAATGGAAAATAATGCCAATGGAAATTATGGAGAATTGTGGGATGCCTCTATGACAAATGCAGATAACACTATTCTGCCGGGGGCTCAAATCATAGTTAACATCAGGTTAATGATAGAGCTTCCAGAACAGCTATTTGGGGAAGTCATCAACCCCTGGGAAAAATCGAGGATCAAACTGTGGTTGTGCCTGGGATCTTAATGCCAGGTCATAAAGAAATATGAGTACTAGTAGCTAATCTGGGAGAGAAGCCAAGAAAATGTCATTTTTTCAAAAAGAGCTCAAATACTTAAGGTTTGTTATAAACTCTAACGGATTACAACTGCAATTCATAAAAATAGAATCTATTGAGAAGATGTCAATCATGAAAAGTATTGGGATATTCAAGTCTTTTTTAGGAATGGTCACATACTATCGCTGATTCATCAAAGACTTCACTGGAATTGCCAAACCTTTATTTCACCTACTCAAGGATCCAAAAAAGGGATCTGTGTGTAACAAAGAGGCTCAGAAGTCATTTGATAAGCTCCAAAAATATCTCATGAGCAGCCTAGTATTGAAATATCTGAATTTTAGTTGGGAATTTATAATTCAAGCGGATGCCTCGTTAACAGTGATTGGAGCCATTCTAAGTCAATTTTATGACAATGGGGATGAACATCCTGTAGCCTACATGAGCAGAACACTGTTGCCATCGGAAAGAAACTATACCATGACAGAGTGGGAGTGTCTGGCGGTCATCCATGCCTGTAAACAATTTTGATTTTACATACATGAAATGCACTTTAAAGTCATAACTGACCACTAGTCCCTGTGCTGGCTTCATAACCTGAAGGAACCCAAGGACTGGTTAGCCCAGTGGGTTTTAAAGTTGCAAGCCTACAATTTCAAAATTATCCATAAGGCCAGAGTGGTACATCAGAATGCCAACAGAATCGTCTTGATTGCCAGTTGTTCATGTGATCTGTCATCAGGCCGATGCACTGTTTCAGCGGATGATCAAAGGAAATATTGGGGATGAACCTCAAGAAATTCAGAATGCATTATGAAAGGCCATGAAAATACTAAATTTAAAAACAATCAATTATACAAAATGATTGAAGGAAAACGGGTTTTTTCCTAAACCATCAGAACGAGCGGAAATCATTTAAGCCACTCATAAGGTCATTGGCCATGGTGGCCTAAGAAAAACGGTGGGTCATATTTTCCAGTATTATTACTAGGAATCAATCAACTACGATGTCATGGATTACCTAGCCTGTTGTGTGGAATGTCAGCTTCACAAGCCACACAAGAACATCATAGGGTACTGGCTAGTACACCCTGGTTTCACATGGCACATGATGTCCATAGACGTTATGAAACCATTGAGTATCAGCTCCAGAGGACTAAAGTATATAATCATCACAATAGATCATTTAACCCAATGGGTCAAGATGAAAGCTCTCAGCAAAGTAGATGCAATGAGTATGGCTAAGTTTATACTTGACCAAGTGATTTATAGGCACCTTTGCCCTCAAGTTAATCTCAGTGACAATGGAATCAACTTTACTTCACATGTGATTCCTAGGTTAAAAGAATTAATGGGAATCCGTGGTGTTGTATCTGTCCCCTATCATCCAGAAATGAATGGAATGGTAGAAAGATTGAATACAACTCTAGCCTTAAACATTACAGAAATTGGTCACAGGTAAAATTCCTCTTGATGCATATCTGAGTTTAATCAAATTCATTTATAATATCAGTCACCATTTGGTGACTGAGAAAATGCATAAAAACTGTTATGTGAGCAGAAAGCTGCATTACCACCGATATTGTATTCATAACTAGAGCCATCTTTGGGAATGAATGTCAAACATTATCTATCTCAACTGGCCAATATCCTGAATGAATTACAATCTTGGGCATTCAAGATGACAATTAGAAATTCAACACAAAGAGAATGGATGATCAGAATCAACCCACACCGAAAGAATACCATGTGGGCGATAGGGTCGCCTATTACAATACCCATGGCTTTGGGAGAAAAAATATGTTGGACGCCCTATGGTGGGACAGTACAAAATTATTGCAATTCAGTGAATGATGCCTATATGATCAAGAATACTGAGGATGGTTGCATAGTCAATAGAGTCCACACAAGTTACTTTAAGTATTGGACTTAAAGAAAAAAATAAAACAATAATAATGATAATAAAGATAAAAAAATATTTAAAAAGATGAATAAAAATATAAAAAGTAAAATTTATTTAAAACTGAGTTTTAATTTGAGCAGTGATGCATTTAGTGATATTCCCACCTACCAAGAGTGGAGGAAGGAAGAGATAGTGATGGGAACGAGTCCTGATCATTGGCAGGATCAGGACCAGCTGAAACTAGATCCGCCAGAATAGTCCCTATCAATGAAATGTTGAGACCCGTCCTGGGGTTGATACAGGTGGTAAAGTGCCAATGGAACCCATCCTTGGGTTTGTACAGGTGGCAAAGTTCCAGCGGAAACTGTCCTAGGGTTTGCACAGGTAGTAAAGTGTCAACAAGACCTGTTCTGGGGTTTTTACAGGTGTACCAGTTGATCTTTCATCAAATGATGTGAAGATGGGACTGGCATGGTATGATGTCATGGGAATCGCGCTTAAGAAGAGGTGGCAATGGGTAGCAACCAAGGATATGAAGTCATTAAACCAAGCAGAGCATATGGGCGTTGAGTATGGACAGACCTGCACTCTACTGAGGACATAGAGATATAATAAACCATTATATGAGCTCAAGCTAAGGCAGCTTCCATTCCCAAGGGTTTTATCTTCCAATGGATATCTGGTCATGAGGGGGATATGTTGAATTTGCAGATGACCACATAATCTAACCTTTTAACCAATTGTAAGATTTGATGACTAAATTATAATCATATAGGATTGCAACAGCAGCTGAAGGATGGGATTGTCAGACATCATCCCTGATGATATTTGAGGCTGCTGATTAATAAAATTATTGTTGGGCATCATCCCTGATGATATTTGAGGCCGCCAACAGATGAGCATTTTGCCAGGCATTATCCCTGACAAAATCAAACAATAATTCAATATGGGAATAACACCCAATAGTCAAATTGTAGGGAATCATTCAGAGCGGAATGGATTGAAGTCATCAGAAACTACCAAAACGTTTAATGCTGGAGAAAGAGTAGAATTGTCATGGGCTGAAACAGGTTTCAAGTCCCTAATACCAATTGTTTAGTCCGCCAAACATACAAGGATTACGCTGCCTAAGAAACCCAAGGCAACAGTACCCAACAAGATTTGGTGCCTAAAACTGAGGATCAAACCAGCATAGGAACACAAATAATTCCCAGCGGACAGCTGAAAAGTTATACGCCAATTCTAGCTATGAAAACCCTAAATTATTCCCTAATAAAAGCATATTAAACTTGATAATAACTTTATTGTTTAATATTGGTTGCTTAAACATTACCCTTAAGAGAAGAGTGCAAAGATCAGATATCCTTAAGTTGGTGTTGAGTAATTGACTGGACCTAATCGTTGGATATTTAATAGGGAAATAATAATGTTACATGCCTAAAACTTATTATGGATCATGTCAGATATCAGCGATTATGGACCAGGTATATTTTAAGCTTATGCAAAGCTTAGGATCCGCAGCCTAGCGATTTCAATTAATTATATTTGACTAGGATGACATGGGCTTGAGGGCTTTGTTGGTTATGTCAGACTTAGATTAAGTTTTGACTTAATGAATCAGGCATGTGGGCTTTGTTGGTCTATGTCAAAATTAGTTTTTAACGTTGGTTAAGGTTTTTATCAAATTAATTACTAATTAGTGATACAAATTTCCTTGGTATGTGCTTCCAATTCCATGTGAAAGTGAATTGGTTCAGCTGATTTGAAGACATGTATGAAACGCCATCTCAAGAATGATGATGGTGTTTACACCAACCCTGAGGCTGAGCATGATGCCCTGAGTTGAAGTATATGTAGACGTTCTTACAAACTTTTTACATGGTCAAATGCCACTGAAAATGAGACATCATGGGTAAGATGTGGCAAACATCGAACCTTATAATTAACCCTTAAGTTAACACTAATAAAATATATTCAGCTACTGGATTTGTTTATAATTTAACTTATAAACTTTTGCATTTAGTATTTTACTTTGTATTAGTCAATATTTACTTGGGATCAGTAGGATCAGGGCGGCGTGCCATCATCCAAGTAAATTACAGGGTATATGATTTAAGTGCTAACAAGAAGCTATATTTTAAATTAAAATCACCATCCTATCTATTTTCATCACTCAATAGACGCACAAACTTGCATTCCACACCTAAAGAAGAACCAGCCCTCTGAAGTAGAACCCAAAGTTTAACAGGTGGCGCTCATGGATGGGACCGCAGATGGTGACCGCGCTGAACAGGGGAGCAAACCCAACCAATTATTCAGAATTATTGCTGGGCCCAATGGGAATACTGAAATGACTGTGTCCCAGATTAATTGGGAGGATGTACCCATTATTACCTATCCTGACGATCCTATTTCACCTGAAGAGCTGGAACGCCTTGAGCAGCAGTTGTTAAGAGGGTATCAAATAGGATAAAAGAGCCCGCGGACAATAGTAGCAACCCTTTTTACTGCTAGTGACAGCAATATGTGTTGTGGATGAGATAACTTGCTCATCATCAATTAAGTGTAGCTCAGATCTGAAACAATTTAATTGGGATAGAGAATATTGCATAATACTTAATTGAACTCGTACATCCCACCTCTAGGAATTCTCAGATGACTATCGCCCACCATCATGCAGCCATTACTGAGTTGGTGAATTTCTCTTGCAACTCCAGCCAGGCGGGCCAAAGTTTAAATGAGCGCTTGGAAGCCAACTTCACTGAGGTCCGTTCAAGTTTGGAGGCAAATCACAACTTAGCCAATTGGGCTAATGAACGGGTAGCAGATTTTTAGCACAAGAGCTAAATGACAGATTGCATCCTATCTTTGAAAATTTTTTAGAGGAAAGAGGAGTCACCAAATCCTGGGTCAGCAATATCACTCAGACTTCTATCAATGCTTCAGAGTCCATTTAGCTTAATCATGAAGCCCAAGAGGTGCAGTTAAACCATAACAATTAATTCTGTGACCAGTATCAACGCCTGAGCGCCCAAATTTCACAGATGAAAGATGAATACACCGGAAAAATCAATTACTGGCAAACACAACTTGAGGACCAACGGGTAAAAATGAGAAAAATCAAGACTCTATTGATCATCTTTGAATTTTAAATTTTATTCAAGGTGGGCCAACCTGGGGACGGTACCGCACCAATTAGGGAAGTGAAGAAAATGGGAAAGGAGGATAAAACCCGGAAAACCTCCATGCATGGCGTATGATAGGCCAGGAACTCCATGGACCGCCTTTGCTATTTGCTATCTCGGTTTGGGGCATTGGCGCGCAAACTCTATTGATCATCTTAATCTATAGATCAATAATCTCAATGATGATGTTAATGTTATTAATGAGTCAAATAATAATCTCATGGAGAATTGAACCAGTGCAAGAAGGCAATAAAAGAAAAGGACCAAGTGATTTCCACCTTGCAGCTACAAGCTACTAGCCTGAATGAGGAAATTGCGAAATTAAAATTAACCAACTGAAATCATGCCAATTGGGAAAACAAAATAAACGAGTGAATTTGAGCTCTAGACGACAGGCGTTGTCAGTGTGCTACAACCCATTTGACTGGAAATTTTTCCAAATATTATGAGGACGAAGCTTCAAAATTAGCTACCAAAACAGATGCTGGGCCACATTGACAACTGCCTAGCAATATGGTTGCTTTGGCCAACCCTAACACCTCAAACTGGGATATGATGTCCCAAACCTAGTACTCCTGGCTCTAGTCAACCTAGAAATAATCGTGATAACCATGAACAGGGAAGCAATAATTATAAACCAGCAAACCTGCCAGCCTTTGACAAGAACGGAAGTATTACCACATTTGTCAAACGTTTTGAAATGGCTATGCATGGGCAAGTGACCACAACAAAGCAGCCACCATGATTAACTGCTTGGATGAGTGGAGTTATTTAGTTGATTATGCCTCACATTAACGAAAATCCAACATATGCCAAAGTCAAGGAGGCCGTGCTTCATGAATTTGGAGGTCCAGAACAGATGTCAACCAGAAAATCCAAGTTTATGAACATCAGCTTTAAGAAAGATGAAGCAATTGACGAATTTGCAGATTGATTCTATCTGTAAAGCTCAAGTTCTCTTAGGCGCGCGGGCTATGGTCAATTTTGACGCCAAGATTGCACTAGAGCATGCAGTAGAACCTTACCCTAATCTATCAAACACTCTATTGCCTGCTTTCGTGAAAAACCTTGTGACCTCTGAATTGGTTGACTACTTGTGCAGATGCTCAAAAAATTATGGCCCTCCTAATACTGGTTACAGATTGGGATCCACTGCCTTTGCTGGAAAGCCCTTTGAAACCAATAAGAAGATTGACAGTAATCCGCCTGTAAGAAATGAGCAAAGCTCAAATGCAAGAGCCCCATGGCCAGTATGTGAAATTACTTGCTTTAATTGCAATCGCAAAGGTCACTATGCTTCCCAATGCTGTCAACAAAATGGCAATGTAGTCCTTCCCAAAACCGTGCAGGAGGAGGGAAAAGAACAAGCACAATAGATGCGGGACGCTCTATTGTGCCTACAACACCAGTCCCACCCAATCAACGAGAAAACTATGGCCACGGGGCCTCGCCTAACAATGAAATCAATTCTATTTAAGTATCAAATGAAGATTCCTTGAACGCACATGCGGTAACTTGCTCCCAGAGTAAGGTTGTCACACCTGAAGCCTCTGAAGTAGTTGCTAAACCCTATGTGCAACAAATACTTGAGAACATTCCAGCTGACAGGCTGAGTAATTCAGCAGATACCCCAATCCTGAAAGGGGTCAATATAGCAAAGCCAATCAACACATTCATCAATGAATGTCCCAGTATTAGGAACACTCTGAAGCACACTCTTAACTCCCTGGATTCTTCCCATATTCACTTAGTAAACTCTATTGATTCTTACTACTCTGAGTGCACTTATGTGGATATTCTGGCCAACAAGGTTAAAGTTGTAGCCATTGTTGATAGTGGAGCACCTGTAAACATTGTTTCCATGAAGCTGGTTAAAAAATTGAAAATAGCTCTGGACATTGACGATCATCAAGAATATGGGACCGCAGGCCTTAATAGCACCAAGAGTGAAGGAGCTTACAGCACTCTGCCACTGCTATTTGGAGCTTTGGTAGTAGTTGCACCCGCTATAGTGCTTTCAAACACCAAATATGACATATTAATTGGAACTAGTTTTTTAAGGACCTATGGGATCTCATGTGATTTTAAAGAATACATCTTGACAAAATTGGCCAATCACTTCCAATTTATTACTCTCGCAATGATACAAAGCCCACAAGCCGCTGTAGGAATCTTATCAATATATATTATGATGATGGGATAATACCAGTAGGGTATATTCAGCGAGGGAATCAAAGCTGCCCCACGCCAAACGCCATAAATGATAATTGAGGAATGCCTCTGTGTGTGAATAAGGATGCAACAATAGCTTCAGGCCATCAACTGGTTATGAGGAACAGAACCACACTGGATATTCCAGAAGGACTGTACGGGGAGGTTGTATCCCCATGGCATCATTTTTAAATGGAACCTAGTGTGGCACCTGGAATTCTCATACTGGGGCATGGAGAGATTGATGTCTTATTAGCAAAATTGACCAGCCAAAATATTAAGGTCAAGAAATATTAAGTAGTCGCTTTTGTGCATCTGTTTCCAAGGGACAAGTTAATATCAGCTGTCAAATTTAATGACTTATCCGAGTTCATATTACCAACCAAAACCCTTGGGGCACATACTGTAATATCCCGAGAATCATTTACTGGATTATTGGAACAACAGAAGGATGAAGAACAGGAGTTGTCTTAATGATACTCCAAAATTTTCGCCAAAGATGACCAAGATTTAGGTTGTGCAAAAGGAGTTCAGCATTTTGTCAATACTGGGGACCATAAGCCTATTAGAATAAGGCCAATTTGGCGCCCTAGAGCCAGTGACAAAATAGTTGGTGAAGAGTTAGACAAATTGTTGAAAAGTGGAATGATAGTGCCATCCAAAAGCCTGTGGGCCAGCCCCATTTTAATTGTAAAGAAGAAAGATGGCAGCAATTGAATTGTGATTGATTAATGACGCCTCAATGCCATTACAAAAAAGGATTTGTATCTGTTGCCCAGAATTGACGATGCTCTGGACTGTCTGGGAGGGGAAAAGTACTTTACCACAATGGACCTCATCTCCAGATATTGGCAAATTGAGCTGCCACCAGAGGAGCAGGAAAAGTGTGCGATGATTGCTGCTCAAGGGCTTTTTCAACTGATGCGCATGCCACAGGGGCTGTGTAACGCTCCGGCAACCTTTCAGCGTGCAATGGACATGATCTTGGGGGACCTTAAAATTGTCCTGCGTTCTGGTGTACCTGGATGACATC
Source organism: Massospora cicadina (assembly GCA_022478985.1). Lineage (NCBI taxonomy): Eukaryota > Fungi > Entomophthoromycota > Entomophthoromycetes > Entomophthorales > Entomophthoraceae > Massospora > Massospora cicadina. Next base: position 41,969 of record JAKSZP010005495.1, on the reverse strand, counting down.
AATGTCTTTTCTCAAACATTTTCCAAACAATTGGAGCACCTTGAACAAGTGTTCAAACAATTGTTGAAGGCCAATCTGAAGATAAAACCTAGAAAATGCCAATTTAAAAAACAATTGGAATACCTCAGGTTCATCATTGATTCCAAGGGCTTACAGCCTCAGCCTCAAAAGGTGGAGGTGATTAACAATATGCAACCTCCAACGAGTATGAGAGATGTTCAAGTGTTCTTAGGCATGGTAGGATACTATAGAAGATTCATGGAATTGATTTTTGAAGATTGCCAATCCTCTATTCCACTTACTACAAGTAGGAGTTCTTTTTTTCTGGGCAGAGGAATGCCAACAAGCCTTTGAGGCCTTAAAAACAAAATGTTCTTGGAGCCTATTCTCCGATATCCTGATTTCAGAAAGCCTTTTATCATACAAACTGACGCCTTGTTGACTGCAATTGGTGGTGTGCTATCACAGATTGGGGATGATGGTGAAGAGCATCTGGTCGCTTATTGCAGCAGGACACTAAATAAGCATGAGCGTAACTACACAGTGACCAAAAGAGAATGTCTGGCTGTCATCTATGCTTGTAACCAATTTCAGGTTTACATTAATGGCACCAAGTTTCAAGTAGTAATGGATCACAGCTCATTACAATGGCTCCACAATCTCAAGGAACCTGAAGGATGGTTAGCCCGATGGGCTCTGAAATCACAGGCGTACAATTATGAAATTATTCATAGAGCTGGAGCGGCCCATCAAAATGCAGATGGACTATTGCAACTTCCCATTATAGCTGTCCTGAGCAGTCTGGCTGATGATCTTCATGAAAAAAGATTAGCTGAATGTTTGGAGATGAACCACATAAAGTTCAAAAGGAGATCGAGAAAGCATTAATTGACACCAAATATTGGAATGGTGTTCTATACAAACTAAGCCCAATGGACAACGTCGAATCTTCCCAAAAATTTCCGACTGAATGGAGATTATTACATAAGCACACAAGGCCGTCGGACATGGGGGAATGACCAAGATGCTAGAATTAATTTTAGCCAATTACTATTAGGATTCCATGTGATTTGATATCTAAGATGTTCTCAATAAATGTCATTCATGCCAAATTGCAAAACCTATGAAGTCAGATGTGAAATACCATCTGATCAAACCTGACTGGGCCTGGCATACCATGTTGATTTATGTAATTGGACCTTTGCCTGTGAGCATCCTAGGCAACAAATACATAATTGTTGCTATCAACCATCTAATGAAATGGGTGGAAGCGAAAGCAATTTGAGACGTCAGGGCCCTAACTACTGCCAAGTTCATTATGGATAATATTATCTATAAGCACGGATGCCCCCAGAAGATCTTGATGGACATTGGCACGAATTTTACTGCCCAAATGGTACAACGGTTAAATGAGTTGATGTCTGTCAAAGGAGTGTTGTCAACATCATACCATCCTGAGACTAATGGTATGGTAGAGCGAGTGAATGGCACTTTAGTCAGCATTTTACACATATGTACAGCCTTAGCACCTTTGCAATGGGCAACTTCAATTAGTGCGACCATGTTTGCATACAATAATGGACACCACAGCAGCACAGGCCACTCTCCGTTTTGACCTTTGTATGGTAGACAGCCCACTCTACCTCCATTACTATATTCAGTACTCAGTTCAACTGACGCAATTAACCCAAATAACTATGTTGAGCAACTAGCGAAGACCCTAATCAAGTTGTAACCGGAAGCTTATCAAAATGTGATTAGTTAAAAAACTATTCAGAAGAGCTATGACGATGCTAAACAAGCTATGGTGACTAAGTTCAATGAAGGAGATTTAGTAGTATATTTTGACACTCAGCGCAGGCCACGCGCACAAGCTAGCCTTGCTTTAGAAGGGTCCATTTATCATATTGGAGAAATTGTCTGAAGATGTATATACCATTAAGGATCAAGGTGGCTGGGTTGTGAATTGTGTATATGCTAAGTTCCTTCATTCATATCATAAAGAATATTAATATAAAAAGGAAAAAATAATAAAAAATAAAAAATATATATATAATTGCAAGCCTTAGATTTAATTTATTGACTTGATGCCTCGCTGGCATCAGAACTAGGTACCCCCTCTTTGGTAGGGGGAGGAGAGTGCAATCAAACCAGAGAAACCTGCAACAGAATTGGGGAGATGCGAATTTCATACAAATTCCAACTATTTAGACCCTGGCAGAGATGTTCCAGACCCAAGAAAGCTTGGCACCAGGCACACTGGCCCTGTCAGCTTAGGAAAGGCCATCAAACTAAAGGGAAAGTCCATTGGTAGGGACTTCAGAATAGGCGGGAGAGGTTCAACTCTGGAGTAAAGGCCACCAAAAGGAAGATACAATCGGCAAGAAGACTCTCAAGGCAGGGGTAAATGGAAGGGAGGAACTCTTTCACGTGAAACATTTGGGAATGGGCCTTATCTAATACCCTGCACATGTTGGGCACAGTATTGGTAGGAAGCGATGAAGGAGGGAAGCGAACACATGCACCCAAAAGAGCCATCTGGGGGACATACTTCTCAGGAAGCCTCTTAGCCAAGCTCTTACAAAGGGCTTGATACAACACCAGGATGCGCCAATCCTTCAAAACCCAAGTCTGGAGGCCCAACGTGATGTGAAAATTGGTATGAATTAAAGCAGGGTCACACCAAATCCTAGCAACAGTGTTAGCAAAAATAAGGGCCTGGTTGGCCTCAAGGATATCGTAAGTGACAACTTCAGGACCAGTTGCAAGTGCAGACAACAAGTAGGCATTCACGAGCTCCAACATCAAGTCAAGCTCAAGACCCAATGAAGCCACAATGCCCGCACAAAGGGAGGAAGCAAGATTTTTTGGAGTGAAGACATCAAAAAGTGAAAACAAGAAGTCTTTAAGAAGATCCCCATCTGAAGCAAATTGATCTTGGATCAGGGTTTCTTTGGACTGAATGGCTTCAGAAGGCCAAAGAGATATTGGTTATGTCAAAAGGGGATCCCACTCAACCCATTGGGATGTTTGACTAACTGCATCTGAAGCCAGGGAGGCTTGTTCAGGTTGATCAATTGGTGCTATTGCAACAGGTTGTGAAACCAAACTTTCTAGTATCGTGGAAGTTTAGCTGGTTAACCCAGCTTGAGTAACCATGGGCAACACGCCCGAGTTGACCATAGCTCACTGCATGGACTTTCTTAGCTTTAGGAAGGCTCATCAGTCCGAGGCAGAAAGGCTATTGAGATAACGTTCTTACTTGGAGGAGCGCGAAAAGCCAGACATTGTAACCCAAGAAGAAGGGTACCCGCCGCTTATATCCAGTCAAGGTGGGGGAAGTGTTGAGTAATTGACTGGACCTAATTGTTGAATATTCAATAGGGACATATTAATTTTAGCATGCCTAAAACTTATTATGGATCATGTTAGATATCAGCAATTATGGACCAGGTATATTCTAAGCTTATGCAAAGCTTAGGATCTGTGGCCTAGCGATTTCACTTTATTATACTTGACTAGGATGACACAGGCTTGAGGGCTTTGTTAGTTATGTTGGACTTATATTAAGTTTTGACTTAATGAATCAGGCATGTGGGCTTTGTTGGTCTATGTCAAAATAAGTTTTTAATGTTGGTCAAGTTTTCAATCAAATTAATTACTAATTAGTGATACAAATTTCCTTGGTATGTGCTTCCAATTCCATGTGAAAGTGAATTGGTTCAGCTATTTGAAGACATATATGAAACGCCATCTCAAGAATGATGATGGTGTTTACACCAACCCTGAGGCTGAGCATGATGCCCTGAGTTGAAGTATATGTAGACGTTCTTACAAACTTTTTATGTGGTTAAGTGCCACTGAAAATGAGACGTCATGGGTAAGATGTGGCGAACATTGAACCCTATAAATAACCCTTAAGTTAACACTAATAAAATATATTCAACTACTGGATTTTTTTATAATTTAACTTATAAACTTTTGCGTTTAGTATTTTACTTTGTATTAGTCAGTATTTACTTGGGATCAGTAGGATCAGGGCGGCATTCCATTGTCCAAGTAAATTACAGGGTATATGATTTAAGTGCTAACAAGAAGCTATATTTTAAATTATAATCACCATCCTGTCTATTGTTGTCACACAATAGACGCATGAACTTGCATTCCACACCTAAAGAAGAACCAGCCCTCTGAAGTAGAACCCAAAGTTTAACAGTTGGTTTTATCAAAATCTCCACTTGGCTCTGCAAAAAGGGAATAGTGAAAGTGTTCCCTAACAGTTTCAAAATATCTTCAAGAGGAAGAAGCACCTGTCTAGCGTTGGACAATACACTCAACGTGGCTTTTGGGCAATCAACAGTAAATAATAGTCTTCATACTATTATTGCCTCAGTCTATCAGTTTCATTCAAATAATCAATGCAAGGATCCATGAATCTGTGCAGTTGAAATCTAGGGCCAGAAGCGAGTAACTAACCAAGCCCAAGATTTTAACATGTTTAAAAACAGGTTCAGGTCCTTCTGCATGGAATGGAAAGTCAGTATTGTTACATACCATGCTTTATTTTTTATTGGTTTTATTACCTTTGCCTGTTGAAGAGACAACTAATGCAATGGACCCTTTAACTGCAACCTAAACTTTGTTATATCACATTAGCTAGGGGTAAACCAGAAAGCATATTACTTCTCAGGGCTACCAACCCTAGCCATAACTGAAGCTTTAGAGGGTCTCATGTACAAGAAATTGGTCAGTGAAAAGTACTTTAATGAAATGTTGCAGTTGATATGAGATTTGGATAATATTCAGACCAAAACTTTCTGGAAAATAGCAAACCATTTAGGGTAAATTAATGGCTTCATTTTATTCATCTCAAAAACTATAGAAAAACCAAAATTTAAAACAATTCATATAAAGCAGTGAGGCTTAAGGGGCTATTCAAGGCAAGGAAGTTCCTGAATATCTGCTTCTATAAGTAAGAAGTAAGAACTTCAATGTCTTAGAAAAAAATCCTATAAGCCCAAATCTGGCTTTAACACTATATATTGATGTCATTGGCCTCCTGCCCACCAGAATGAAATGCACTAAGCACATTATGGATGCTATAGACTACCTGATAAAATGGCTGGAGTCATGAGCAATATGAGATTTGGGAACCATGACCGTGGCAAAATTCAACATGGAGGGCATCATCCAGAAGCATGGTTTCTCCCAGTTTATTCCCATGAACAACGGTATTAACTTCACCTCACACGTCATACTACAAACTAGGCAAACTTATGGCCATTTTTGGCATAGTAAAAAACCTTATCAATCAAATAGAGCATATAAACGCATCAATGACACTTGATAAAAATTTTCAGAAAGATGGTATAGACTGCCCATCAGATTGAAGCAGACTCATGCCCACTGGTGTATTTGCATACTATATCAACTACCAATTGGCAATAGGAAAACTCCCATTTTAGCTACTATATGGGAGACACCCAGCGCTGCCACCATTGCTATACTCTTGTGTGAAAGAAACCACTGTCCTGGATCCCAATTTGTTACTGGCTAGACTTGACTTCAACACTAACTCAAACTTCAAACCAAAAACTAAATCTTCCAACCTTACAAAGGATCAAGTATCACAAAGTGTATTTAGGTTTTGCACTGAGTTGCAGATATTTAAAGTAAATGATCAGGTGATGTTCCATGACAATCACAGTTTTGAGTAAAGAAACAAGCTTAAAAATATATGGGTTGGTACTTTTATTATGTTTTAGTAAACATTCACTTATGCATAATCTTGAAATTGTTGACAGGTGGCACATCATTAAAAAAGTCTGCACAAAAATTTATGCTCATAAAAACATCTTAAAATGAAAAGATTAAATTTAAATCAATATAGGTTTAACATATCTTATATAAAAATTTATAAAGTCCATATCATTATATAATTTTTAAGTGTAAATGATAATAAAAGGATAGGAGGAAACAATGTTATATATTAGCTAGAACATTTTTAACCTTGTTAAGGCATTTAGTACCTCACCTTAGCTTGTGGTTACAGGTAAGCATAATTATGCCTGGTAAACATTTCATATATAACTAATAAAAAATATTCTTATTAATACTCAACAGGTAAGCATATAGCACATGAAGCCTTCACTCCTAGCTCCCCATCCCATCCCATTCCTATAGCACTTGCAGATGACATGTTTGACTTTCCAACCTGCATCATTCTTACTCAGAATGAGGGATCCTTCCTTGATTTTGTAAGTCCAGGGGAACGTCCCCTGTGCGTAGATCAGTCACTCTTTTACATTTCTGAGTAAAAAGGGGCTGAAGAGGGCGGCTGTACCCCTCATCACCCAGAGTATCTCACCCATGTGGTTGATGAGCGCTGGGTAACAGCACTCCCTCTTCAGATCCTTTCTCTGGTACCCTCACTCACCTCAGCTGAACTTTTTAGCTGGATTAAAGAAATCTATGCCAATATCACCAAATTGAATTTAATTGGTCTGAAACTGATGAAAATCAAGCCTGACAATCAGAAATAATAATCAAAGAGGGACTAAGAATGAATTATCAGGCGGAATTGCTGACAGTTTCAATTCAGCCAGCAGAGAAATTGTCAAAATTAACCCCCTCTCAAAATCATTGGGGACAATACCCAATGTGCAGGAAGCATCATTGGACACCATCAATAATAGTTCAAAGCTTCCATCTGGCAATTTGGATTTGTGGCTGATGCAACTCTTTTGACCAAACAAATGGCCCAGTGACTGGGCATGGGCAGGTTGGGCATCCTGAACCTGTTTCTAACCAATTGGGACTGCCCCTACATGGGGTGGCCCTGGGTATCTCCCATTGCTCGTTGGGCCAGATGCCATAATGCCAACCACCAGGAATGCAGTCAAGCCTCAGTTTGGATGTTTGAGGTCAAACTGACAGTGACTTAGCCTGTCATCAAATCCTTTTGATGTCGTTTCCCTTTGATCTTATCTGTGCCCTTTTCCAAAAAATTTGCTGGTTAGGTCAAACTTGAGGGACCTGATCCTGGCTTATTTCCACATCAATCTACCACTATTTAATCAGTTGCATTGCACTGAGAAAATTGTTGGTCAATTTTCTTCCATTATTTTCCATTAAAATTTTTTTCCCCAACTTTAGCTTTTTATGCTGGAAAATAAACCACCCTTTCCACCAGCACTCCAACACCCCTTGGAGTTTATGGCTGTATTTATCTGGTATTTCATTATGTGTCTGTATGAGATTATGGCTCATTGGCAATTATTGGCAAAACTCCTTTCTAGTTCCATATTTATCATACCAGCAGCAGTGCCTTTGGCATTCTGGTTTGCCGTTCAGGTACTCCAGCACCTAGGCTAGCATGCTGGTCTAATTCTAACTTGCTGTTTGCCTGACAGATTTGGCTCTTGCACTGCACCAGCAACTTGCCTCCCAATATTATATCATAACATAATGTGGCATAACACAGTTTGAGATGTCTATTGTACAATCAAAGAGGATAGTAGAAATGGTTGAACAATTAAGCTTGATCAAATACAATTTAATTTAATGCCTCAGTCACCACTGTGTTGGTAAAATTCTACCATTACCATGATAATTTAAATCCAGACAACTCACTAGCCCACTGAAGTTGCTAAAAGTAGTCTGAATTAAAGAAAATGATCCTGCTTGAAATATTATTGGCTAATTGATGATTAAATATATATCCAATTGGTAAAATTGGGAACAGAAGCTTAAAATTAAAGCCAAATAGTTGAGTTGCTTATAAATATCTAGCACCAATACAGCAATTGGCTAGGTAGCCTAAGTCCAATCCTAATAGAATACTGCGCCAACCCACCCAAGTTAATTAATAAAATTTTAGGACAGCTCATGGAAGAGATGGTAATAGTATAGGAAGGGTTGGCAGCAAGGCCATCAGGAGATTAGTTGATCTTATCTTGCCATGGGACTTGGAAGTGTGATTCTGTCAATTGATAAAGTTACCATTCTTCATTTATTGTATATTTTCCTTGTCCTCACCTTTTGGAGGGGTAGCAATCTTCACACTGCTATTCTGTCATTTAGTATTATATTAAACCTCTTGGCATGCACACACCAAAATTCTTACAATCATTAAATATTTTTTGTAAAAACATATTATCATTTTCTGTTAACTTAAGTATATGAAATCAGTTTACAAAACATTGCTTATAGCATTTACAAGTATATAAAGTTATTATCCAGGTATAACAAATTTTAATTATACTTAGGGGCCATTATAAAGGCTTGAATTGGATTAGTAATGATCAGTATTTCATGATATCTTTATAGAAAACATCAAGTAATGCTGAAACATATTGTGAGTTTAGGGTAGCTTGAGAAATTTTGACCTAATTTTATAAAAGGATTCTAATCATATGCATGGGAAATATCTCTATATTCAGACTCTAGCTGATTTAGTCATTCTATCTGACTGGCCTGATTCAGCATGGCGAGCCTTTGACTAGACTGCATAGAATTTGTCTAGTTAAATATGTCCAAACTTACTCATGTGGGATATCAAGAGTAGAATGGCTGTAATCAACCTGTCCTTTTTTAAATTAAGTCAAAATTTCTCAGCTACCCTAAACTCACAATATGTTTCAGCATGACTTGATATTTTCTATAAAGATACCATGAAATACTGATCATTACTAATCCAATTCAAGACTTTATAATGTCCCCTAAGTATAATTAAAATTTGTTATACCTGGATAATAACTTTATATACTTGTAAATGCTATAAGCAATGTTTTGTAAACTGATTTCATATGCTAAAGTTAGTAGAAAATGGAAATATGTTCTACAAAAAATATATCTAATGATTTTAATCATATGCACGGGAAATGTCTCTATAATCAGACTCTAGCTGATCTAGTTGACATTCTATCAGATGGGCTTGATTCAGCATGGCAAGCCTTTGACTAGACTGCATAGAATTAGTCTAATTAAATGTGTCCAAACTTACTCACATGGGAGATATCAAGGATAGAACGGCTGTAATCAACACGGGAATGATTCATCTGTACTTTTAAAACCTCAATCTCCCGTAGTAGATGATTGTGTTTAAAGTTAGCCTATAATCAGATGTGCACGGAAATAAGTACCTCTCTTTGAAACAATTCAACCTGAAAACAAAAGTTGTCATACTGTTCACTGATTTTTATATTCTCATCTGAAATTTAATTAGCTGCATAATTAACTCTCACTAACCTCTTAAAATCTTAATATGAGATTCATAGTCTGATAGTAATAGACGGTACTGGTCGGCTAGCTGTGTTTGAGACAAAACTTCCCCCTTCAGCGCTTCTATTTGCTGCTGGAAAACCGCATCGGCAGACTGAATTTTGTCATTGGTTTCATTCAATTTATAACGCTGCTCTTGATTTTCTAATAAATGGTTTGTACTTAAGGCTTTTGCCATCTGACATTCAAAGGTCAAGGCCCTGATCTCGTTTCGAAGTTGCTGGATTTCGACCTCCTAAACAACAGGAAATGATGAAAATGAGTGGACAACCCCTCACCGCTATAATGAAATAGATACCTTTTCGACTTTGTAATTTGACAAAAGTTCTTTTGTTGCGTTAAGCTCGCAGTTAACAGCTTCAAGTTGGTTTTTTGTAAATATCTCCGCATTTTCCAGCGATTTTTTATCATTCTGTTTATATTAAGCTAAACATAAATCACAAAACTGCTGACCTCGGCCTTCAGTACTTCAAAGTGCAATTCAAAGTTCTCCAACTCAAACCTTTTAAGATCCTCCTCTGCCTTTTTCATTGTCGCTTCATTAGCTGAATTCGTTTCTAATATCCACTTTAAAATATACAAGTTTAAATCAATACCCTTCAAGTAGTTCGATTCACTAATCTGCCGCTGGAGGTAATACATTGCTTCTTCCCTAGCTGCAATAAGCTGTTCATTTTTGGCCCGAAGTTCATTTACTTCTGCAGTAATTTCGGATAGTTCAGCTTTAGCTATCTCTAGCGATGTTTTTAATTGTCCCAGTTGAGAGTATGCATCGCTAAATGAGGCTGTTCTGAGATGAATGTCAATTTTCTCAAGAAAGCTAGAGACTAAATTATCACTTGAATCTCTAGTTTTTAATTGGGTGATGGTTTCTTCATCTATGCAAAGCTCCCTTCTAAGCCTTTCCCATCTTGATTCATCTGAAGCTTGCATTATAAAATCTATAGTAGTATCAACTCTCGTTAATGTTGCAATATTTAAAAGATTTAACTTAGACGTGTTGAAATATAAGTTAGCCATGGAGTTTTAGTAACATGACTACTATTTTAACAAAAATAAACAAAGTGAAGTCAAGGCTACGGTAAATAAATGTAACCTTTTAAGCAAATATAACAACCTCTTTTAAGTTTCTCTTATGAAAAAATCAAGTTCACGCATAAGCTTTAAGTGCTTGCTTATCTCAAAAAAACATGTACCTAAATATTCCAAAAAACCAAAAGGTACTATGGCACAAAGACTTAAATGTCGAACCCAAGTTTTCGGTGCTTGTTAACATGGTTCCTTTAAAAAGCATGCGAAAAAATTAGGGCTTAAAAACTAGAAATAAATGTGTTCACCGGTAAAGCAAAAGCATTGCCCTAAGTTTTATAAAACCCAATAGTTTTGAGAAAAATATCATAAATCAAAAGTACAAGTAAAAGAAATATGATAGTTGGGCGATATTAGCGATAGTGCAACAATATTTACACTTCATTTCAGCTCAATGACTTCAACCTTTTTAAAAATAGTTGCCAGAACTTTTAAAAATATCAAAAGCTAAGATACTTTTTAAATAAAGCGATAGCCATACCCATAAGGCCAGTATGTTTTACAAAAAAACTGATTGTATCCGTAGGCAAAAGTATTTCTAGGAAACGTTCAAAATGAATTAAACGGCAAAAAGCAAAGTGTTAAAGATTAGAACTTAGTTTATTATGGCTTTAAAAACTGTGAAATTTAAGGGCAAAACAATTTAGCTGAAAGGTAAAATAACCTCCAAAAAAGAAACTTAGCAAAATGAACAAATGTAAATGCGAACAATAAGCTTAATTAATAAATTAAATAAAATCAAACCTCCTGAGTACTTAGTATTGGTTTTTGCAATATGCTTTAAGTTTGTAATATGTACTCGTTATCCCGATAACTTACAAAAAGAGTGATTAAAGTTTAAAGCCACGTACGCTAAGCACAGCCGTCATCATGCAAGTTGCATGGCTATTTTGTCTGAAATTCCTAAATTCGCAACTATTCCTCTTACTCAAGTGCTTCGCAAGTTTTTGTAAATAATATAGATTTATAAAAAATCGTTCTATTCGAGAAGTACACTATTAATCAAATTCAATTTTCACTCGCAAGTTCAACCAGCATATAAGCATCTAAAAAAATATTAATATAAGCTTAATATCCAAGAATAATTCAACTTAAAATTTAATCTGCAAAAAAATAAATTCACTGAACATTTTATACTAAAACTAAACTCAAACAAGAAGCTAAATTAGAACACTCTTCATATTTGAATTTTTACTTAGGTTATCAAACTGGAAGACAACACTTCCAATTTATATTAAACTAAATAAGGTTTTCCACTCTGAGTAATTTAGTGCTTTTCTCTGGAATATTACTATTAATATAAGAAATACCTTATACAAGTTATTTTGGATTTGATATAAATAGCAAACCAAGGGTTGGTTAGCCTGGCAGTGTTATTCATACTTCCACTCTAGTACAAGTTTTTTTGACGTAAATTCAAAACTAGTACTGGCTAGAAAAACTCAATGTGGTATATTAGTCCCAAGGTTGACCTGCCTCATTTATTTTTTTAAAAAATATCAAACATATCCACTTAATAAAATCCTAACACCGACAGACTGACTGATATCTAAAACCTTTGAGTCTGATAGGTTCAATCTATCTGGCTAAGTGGTTGAGAATATGTAAATATATTGAGTAATTCACCAAAATTGCTCAATCAAAACTAAACAAAAGCAATAAGACACAATATCAAACAGTCAGTTGTAGAGTTTTATTAAGTAGATTTAGGAAAACAGCTCACCAGCTATGAGGGCAATGACAAAGCTATTAGTCAGAGTGGCTCAAGCAGAGTGATAGCACATAGCTCACCAGCCATGAGGGCAACAGTGAAGCTGTTAGTCCAATTGCTCAAGCATAGTGCTAGCACAGCCTTTAGGCTATATCAGTGCAAGCTCATAAATAAACACAATCAATGCCAGGTAACTCTACTAGTCTATTTAAATAACCTCTAATACTGACTGACTGGCTAACAATGCATAGCCTAAACTAGTGGATCTAGAAGCATGAAATTTTGCATAGGAGTTTCTCATATAATGTAGGTAAGTACTAAGAACGGGGTCTTTGAAATTTATAATAAAATAAAAAAGTTTTATATATAACAAGTGAAAATTTATATACTTTAATGGTAATTGGTATACTGTTACAGCTAAGAAGTTTAATATTTGGTCGATTCAATAGTTTAAATTCACTAGATCAATGATACAGCAGCAAAATTAAAATCTTCTTAAGCGTTTACTTTATAAAATTTAATCAGATTGATAGGCTAATTTCTTAGATATTCAGTTAGTAAATAGTTGATATTTGTTTGTAAAGTTCAGTTGAGTGATTTTTATTTCAAGTTTCTAATCTTGGGGTTTCTGAGTAGTTGTTAGTGATAAATTATTTTGATTCAATTGATACAACTATAAAACTAATCTCTATATAGATAATGAAATAAAAATCATTGTATATATTATATAGGATACTATCTCATGAACAAAAGAATTAAAAATCACTAAACTTGGCACATATACTTTATTAGTTTTGGGAAGGGCAATAGGCTATTTTCTCTCCCTACACACCATTATGCACCAAAGCCATGTACTGTCCCATACTATAGTAATCACCAGCTTGTGATGATGGCAATAGCTTCATCTAAATGTCACTCACTCCACAAGACAGTTACAAAATCTGCCACCTTATTGGCTGATGGCATGCTTCTCCCACATTCCCATCTGACTTTTATGCCATTGCCAAGAACAAGGCCCTCGCGCTTCAAATGAAAGTCACTATCAAGGTCTGTGCCATTGCTACAGCAGCAAAGTTTAACCTAAAATCAAAGGTAACTTACTTAAATCTTGCCATTTTTGCCTCTCTCCTTGATGTCCATATCCACATAGAACACAACTGTTAGTATGCAAATGTGCTAAGCAAAAACTGGCCTCTGAATGTGGGTGCTTTAGCAGCCATAACAGTAAGCACAGGCTACTCAGCTGTGCCTCATCAAAAGTAGGTGGGGTAAATTGTGAAGGAGCACTTGTCATTTTGGAGTCACTGTTTTTAGCACTTGGGTTTAGGCTTGCACCTTAAAGTTCCCTTTCCATTACAGGTAATAAGTGGGACTCTTGGTTAGCTCAAACTTTGCAATGACAGAAACTGGGAAGTTTTAATATAAATTTTACCAAAATAACCGGGAAAATTAGGCGTTTTCAGGGAAATATTTTTATTAGGAACTAGCAGAGTAACCCAGAAATTCTTAGGTTTATGAGCTCATATTGAGCCTAAAAGCTGTGCCATCACTATGCTTGAGTCACTAAAATTAACAGCTTTGATGTTGCTCTTGTGGCTGGTGAGCTGATTATCCTAACTTTACTTAATAAACTTAAAACTCTAACACTGATTTTTGTTTTTTTTCAGGTGATCAATTTAGTGAATTATTAGATAATGTTTACCAATTCTCAAACACTCACCTAAATAGATTAAACTATCAGACTTAATAGTTTCATATTTTATAATATTTATCAAATATCACCCACTCTCCCAAATAGATTATGCCTATCAGATCTGAAGTTCACAGATGTCAGTCAGTAATTCAATGAATGTGTTCTTATTAATTAGATACTAATTTCTGGTGAGTAATTTATTCTACTATTTGATATTCACTAATTCTTACCCACGCACCCAAATAGATTGAACTTATCATACCTGATTAAATTAGTTTTGGGAGATCAATTTGGTGGATTATTCAATATATTTGCTTATTATCACCCACTTGCATAAATTAGATTAACCTATTGGACTCAAAGATTTTAAATGTCAGTCTTTCAAAACATCAGTCAGTAGGTTAGTATGTCAGTGAATGTGCTTTGCTAAGTAGACTAGTAGTATATCCATGATTTGCTAAGCTGTATATACCTTATCAGTTTTTTAATTTTTAACTATATATATTTAATCAAATAATAGGTGGATGGAGGAAATTATGTTTGTCTTAGGTATAACAGTTTTTGAACCTGTTACAGCATTTTTACCCCACCTTAGCTCATTTTTTTAAACTCCATACTTTATTTAAAATTAAATTAAAGAAAAAAGTAAGAGGGGAGGGTGGAAGTTAGTTGATTCAGCCAAACATAAAGGACTGGTAAGTTGAGCTACTAGTTCACTAGCACCTCTGACCATTGCTGGTCAGAAAAGCCATCGCTAGCCATGGTTCTAGCATCAATGGAATTACAGGCAATTTGATCTTGAGTTGATTCATTACTTCATTACATACAACAAGCGATCTGGTGGGGAAAGCCAAACGTGTGGCTTTATAGCACCTGGGGATTAAATTCAAGAATTTTGAGATCTGATGGAGCTGATTGGAAAGAATCCAAATGGACTTCAGTACCAAACTTTTGTAATAGGTGCCCTCATTGTCAAAACTTTTGGCAATGAGAGCCAAGTTTATTACCCAAACACAATAATGGTAAAGGAAGGCTCATAATTGGATTGGGGCTGTTCTCAGGGTTGTCACAAAAAATAAGTCCTGCAATGGATGTATCTCCAATGGCAAGTCTATGCCCAAGAGGATGTAACACATTATGGACCAATACTTTTTGAACATGGCACATTCATAGTATTGGTGGCTGATACCTGCTTCCAGTTCAGTGCAGATGGGGAAGTCATTGTGCAGATAGTTCAGTCCAAAATGCTTACCAGATTTAAATTGTGTGGTGTAAGATCTGTCAAGTGACAAACTGTTGTTTTGCCATTACCAGTCAGGAATTGAGGCCTGAGATTAACTGATCATCTAGAATTCAGCGTTGTAGCCTTCAGTTGCCCAGTAATTAAAAATTTGTGGATGGGCAGGTGGGTCCCAGTCAGGTTTCAGAAGTGGATCCCCATATTCAATTGGGGTTAATTTATTAGCAAATATTAATTGCTTTGGAGGCATACTCATGGGCAATTCATTTGCAATCCTCCCAGTTCATTGTGAAAAACATTGCATAATTATGGGCTTTGACATCCCTTCGGATTTGGTCAGTATCCTGATCCAATAGTTTGAATGACAAGCTTCCCAGGCGCACTGCTTAATTGCATAATCGCCAGGAGTATGGGCTGCCTTTCTGGAAGGAATTCTCAGGTGTTCCATCATCCATTCATGCAATGAGCATGAGGAGACTGGCTCCTGAAGGCCCTGAACTCTGCCCAGTTCACATTCCATGCAAGTGTCAGGCAGCACATGTGCATCTGTATTAACCTGGGAACAACTTTTCCAAGATCCGCCAAGCGTGGGACTTGATTTCCAGAAAGTCCATGCCTCCTTTGCTCTTTGGTTTGAACAGAGTCTCTAGGGCTAAGGCGCCACTTTTGCTTTATAACATAGAAAGGCGCGGAGCATTGTCATGACCTAATTCTCTAGGTTTGGGCTCATTGGCAAAATGTAAGCAACATACTATAGCTTTGAGAAGATGAATACATTAAAGGCCAACACTTTCTCCTTGAGACATGGTCTTGTAACTGTTCCAGCAAGACATTCAGAATGGCAGGCTCAATAGTATCTCTTGTTTGGTTCAAGTACCACTGGCCCTTTGTCATTAAAGAGGATACCAGGGTATTGGATTGTCTGCGAGTTTTAGATTGGTGTTGTGTTGGACGGTGGGATGAATCTTGGAGTACCAATTATTATTAAAGAGGTTTTCTCAAATTGTTCTTTGCAAGTAACGCTGAATGGTATAGGTCCAGGAGCTCCTCGGCGCCCTGAAGGTCAGTTGGTGAACTAATACCCACTACCATTTCATCCATGAAGGCTAGCATTATCAGCAGCAATTTGTTAGGGTGTACTAAGCCCCGGAGTTTTGTGTCCACTGCAGTCAATAGAACGTTTGCTGAAAAGTTAAAAAAGGATTAGTAACATGGGGTTGCCTTGGTGGAGACCCTGACTGGATGAAACTGTTGGTTATGCCTTCATTGACAATCATCTTGGTGGTCAGGCCTGAGTATAGCGTTAATATCTATAACCTAAAATATTTGGGGAAACCAATTGCCTTTAGCACCGCATGGAGGAAGGACCATGCTATCCAATTGTAAACCAACTCCATGTCAAAGAACATGAGATAGCCCTGTTCAGATCCTCACGTGTCCTGTAGCACGTTCTGGACTGTACCAATACTCTCCCAGATGCTTCGTCCTTTATAAAACCATTTTGGGCCTTGTGTATCATACGTAATGCCATTGCCATTAGCCAATTTGATTGGATGCCCATGAGCAGCTTGTAGTTGACATTGGATAGTGCAATCAGGCACCAATTCCTTAGTTGGCATTAAATTCCATTTTACAAGAATATAGTTCAGGTCTCATGCCCTCCCTGGATTTGACGTCCAGTTTGCAGGCAATAGTTGAAAAGGGTCTTGAGTTCCAGCACAATGCAGTTGAAGAATGCATTGTAGTCTTTTGCGCACAATTTATTAGGGACTAGTGCTTTCATTTTTGGTGATTATTTTAGCGCTCTTTTGACTTCATCAATAAAAATTTTATTGGACAGGCTAGTGATATCTTCTGGCATACAGCCCCAAGTGCCGGCTTAACCAGGTCTTTAAGGCCTCTATTGCCATTTTGCTCATCTCAAGTTGTTAAAAGCTTGCCATAGAATTGTTTGATTTTGCATTTGATTGCTTCTGAGTTCTTTGTCACTTCTCCTGTCAAAGTCTCTAGCTCATGTAACATGGCCTTGTTTCAGATTTCCTTGAGGTGTGTCAGACCCTCCTTGGTCATCGTCCCCACTAGGCTCTGATATTGTTAGGTAGAGTTGAACCATTGCTCCAAGTCCTGCTTAGACATTAAGTCCTGATATCATTTTTGAGTTGTTTGTACTCGCTCCACTATTCTTCACTGTCCCGCTGGGAGAGTTTTAGACTCTCCAGTGAATCTTTCAGATGCTTTACAGTGGCAGTTTATCTGTATACTATTGCTTTCTTAAACTTTATACTATCATGTTTAATTATTTCTTTGATTCAGACCCATCTTTCCAGGAAATCCATCTTTGGGTGAGGATTCAAATGCAGACCAGTCAGTCAAGTCCAGTTTTAATTGTCCAGAGTCACTCCGCATCCCTCAGCGTGGCTGGTGCCAACTGCCATTCTCAGTTCCTCAGGGGTTCATCCAGATCAATGTCCATGCGGACAATCATATGGTTGCTCTTGCATTTATGTTAACCTTGTTTTAGGATGTCAGCGGTTTGAGGTCAGATGACAAAAGTATGTAGTCCTAGCACGATCTAGTCTGCAGTGAGCTGGTGGAGTCATATGACCACCTCGTAATGTTGGCCAGGTCATCATCATCCTTGTCAATTGTGAGGCTCATCCCCAATTTAACTAGGTATTCTAGCATATCATTGGCCTTACGGTTGGGACTTTCGCTTATTGGGAAGGTATTCTGACTCACATTCATCCAACAGTTCAGGTCTCCAGCTATAACTGTGGTCACCTTGGTTGGTACCTCCAATAAAAAATTCTAAAAAGTCAGTTTTTGTGGGGCTTCAGCAGGGCAAAGACAGCTACCAAATGAAGGCTTCCGCCTGTTACTCTATTTGTAGTGTTTCTATTAAGATCCTTCCATTGTGAATTTCCTCCAAAAAATACCAGGTATACTGTCTTGTTCCATGCAACAGTCACCACATGATCCATCCAGAGGGCTTGACAACCTATATGGTAAGACCATGGGTGGTTCATTGCAGAACAGTTTGAGTTTGGCACCATCTCCTTTTGGTTGCCTGCTTGTGTTTCTGAAAGAAAAATAAGACAACATTATTATTAGCCATAAAATGATGAACCTTCCGCCTTCTTGCTTGTATGCTCGCCATTTCCCAAACATTTGTAGTAGCAAACTTCATTTCTGGCTTCCTGACCCACACGTATGAGGTTTGCTATTATTATCTGGGTTATGCATAAGTCATGAAATGAAGTTTGGTTATTGAAAGTTGGTGTCACCGAGGATGAGTGTGGGTCTTATTTGGCTTTCAAGGTTGGTTGGTCAGTACTGGTATTAGGGTACCAGAGATTTTGTGCACTGGAAATTCAGTATCCATCCCTGTCTCCCTATTAATGGATAATGGGTGTTAGGATTCCAACCTGATTGGGAGATTTGGACAAGGCTGATGATGGAAATTGAACCCAACTCAGTCAAATAGCTAAACCCTTATTGGGGACAAACCCTGATGACATTCTACGCCCTAGTATTGGGGTTCAAACACGATTGATGAGGCAATAAAAAATTCCATTAGACTGAAATGACTAACCTCCCACCAAATCCCCAATTTGTTAAGAGTCTAAATCTTAGCTTGGGGATTTACTAAACAAAACTTTATTATAATGATAATTTAACATAAAATAAAGACTACTCTCTTTTCGCCTAATTTTAAGTTAAAAATGCTATATATTTAATAAGAATTGCCTTTCCAGACGAAGTATCTGGAAAAAGACTTCTAAACCAAGAGAAGAAAAAACAGGTAATCCAACACCCTAAATTTTGGTTCCCTGGCCTCAAATTATTGAGGGATATGAGGTAATACACCATGGTCCCAACAAAACTGGTGCTCCCTGCCAGGTACACCCCAAGTCCATGGTAAAATATAGTAATTAAAAACCCAACAATGAAAAATAACTATCCAGCGTCTGATCTCATTTTAGATCAGGAACGCCTTAAACTATTGGATAATTTCCCCGCTATGATGCACAGGAGGGAGCAATAAATTCTCACCCTTGAGCAACACCAACTCAAACTTCAATATGTGACTACCAATCTCAAAAAGCGAAACTTGAAAGTTATCCACTCTTGTTGCCACCAAATTGGCCCTTCATGAAGCCCACAATTGGGTAGACTCATTAGTTTAGGATACCAACATCTTACAAAATAAAGTGGACGCTATCCATCCTTATAAAACGTCCAACAATAACGTTCCCCTTTAGGTGAAAATGGTCCCCCTGTGTCAATAAACAATGTTTGACCATTAAACCCCCCAGTGGCATATTCAAACTGGAATTTAAAGAGAAGTACGCCCCAGGCGAAGGAACTATCTTCTCCTTCTTATTTTATTATGAAAATGCTATGAAAGAAGCCTCTGACACCCAGCAACTTAAACAATTGACTAAATGTCTTAGCTGTATGGCTCAAGACATTATGGTCCCCCATCTGATGCATTGACATACTTGGACTGATGCTAAGACTGCCTTGCTTTAGGGATTTTGGAGCGACTTAAACTTAACCAACCAAAAACAGACCTTTATGGGTATCAGCCTTAACTGGGGAAACTATCTGTAATTCGCCCTCCATTTTTACCTCAAAACACAAACTCTGGTTTCAGGGAATCATCTCACGTTAAATGACGCCATCACTGCTGCATTTTTGGTGTTTAAAAATATGCCTAATGTCTTACTTTATAATAAAACGGGGAGGTTAACTTAACGTCTCTCCTCCATATTAAAGAGGCTATATTAAAAACCCGCTAAACTGCTTAAACCTTTCAGGCTACATCGTTTTAACACCAATAAGCCCTGGTCCTAAGTATTGGCCGTTATGCCCCCAATTCGCTTATACCTGAATTATACTGCACTCATTGCAAAAGAAACAACCACACTGTAGCTGACTGCCATATCCTTCAACGTAAGTCTCCAAAAGATCGATCAGTATAGGGCAATAGGCTCCTTATGCTGACAGAAAACAAGTGTCTCAAAACCCTTGTTCTAGTTTTAGCTGTATCCCAGTACTTACGGTTGTTTTTTATTAGCTGCCCCATCAGAAGTTGAAGTCCCTCTGTCTATTTAAGAAAATAAAAATCTCTAGCTTTCTTACTTCTATGTTGGCCAGTTACCCAAACAAATTTTAGTGGTCAGCTCTTCTATAGAAAGCCAAGTCTTGGCAGATAAAACTTTTTAACGCATTGACCAACCCTGAGCTTGGCAAAGCAGAATCTTCCACTTGATTCACTGCAAATCCCCAATGACAGTCTATTAGCTATCAACTCCCAATATGAATCATTGGTGTTTCAAGTCATAGTATTAGTCCATAAAGGTAAAGTCCTGGCAATAAAATACACTGATTCTCAGGTTAACGTTATTTCCTCCTGGCTTATCTAAAATAAAAAAGGCTCTAGACTTGATTCACAAAGCTGAATATGGGACGGCAGGTAGTCAATCTACTAAGGCAATAGGAGCCTATTCTGCTTTATCCCTTGTAAAAATTTACTTCTGGTTGATTATCAGCCATCAACCCAGTAACCTTTTTACTGAACAGGTTCGATTTCCTCATGCACTTTGTCGCGTTGTAAAGCATGTATTAATCAATAATAGTATGGAGACTATTATCCATAGTTGAGATTGAACTATTATTCAGCCCGCACTCGGCCAGTATTTACAATTAAATACTCTTAAAGTTGTACTCATAGGGATTTGTTCCCTATACTCTTGTCCACCTGATTTTTGTTAAGATACCCCGGTGACAGTCTCTCTTGGCCCAACACACAGTCAGCAGCTATCCCTGATTGTGGTTCCTTCATCTCTAGATCCCCACTCAGATCTTTACTCTTCTCTCTGAGAGTCTTCCAATTATTGACTTCTGCAATAAATATCCTTGAGATAGAACGATACAATAGAAGCTGATAGTCTAACTATACAATGAATTAATAATATTACTGTAAAGTACTAGTTATCTCAAATTAGAGTTTTCTAGGGTTTTTTATTATAGTAAATCCTAGGGAATTATATAGTAGGGGATTCGGCTGTCTAACCCTCAGTTGACACATCTTCGATGAAATGGCAGCTGTTGCCATTGAATCACCCTTCCTCATCTCAGCAGCAATGGTATTCCCCATCCTGGTTAGGATTCCATAAGTGGAAATCCTTGAGACCTTAAACAGAAAGAATCAAAAAAGTGTCCCTAACATTTTCCTCTTGATCCAAGTGAACCAACCATAATTGGCTAGCAACCTGCTTAGGTAATGTGACTTATTACCCATTATGACAGGTCACTTCACCAACCAATTGATTCGCTAGTTGCAGGTGGCATCACTCGCCTTGCAACTCACTATTCATTCCCAATCAGTAAACGATGAAACCCAACTGATCCCAATCAGTACACCTGATAGTTAATCACTATCAGATGCCCCTACTTTGTCAGCCACTCCGCCCGATGAGATATTAGGTATTCATCTGAATCAATCCCCAATGAATATGACCAGTAAATATTCCAAAATCCCCTGAGCGTAGTTCCTCTAAAACTTGGGCTAACCAATTTATGATTCACTTCGCCTTAGGGAATTTTCCCCTAGTGATACCAGGTAATCTAGCAGGCTGGGAATATGGGCAAAAATCCCAACACATCCCCCTCTTGCCTAGATACCCAGCGAGAAAAGGACCAGGGCATGAGAACACTGCTTCAGACACCTTGTCAAATACTTCATTGGCTCAAGAGGAGTACAATCATCAATACTCAACGCTGCTTGTGATAACCTTCAGCATTCCTCCTCTTCCTCCTCACTACTGCCTACTCAGAGCGCAGTCCCCACGACCTCTTGTTGTGCTGGGCTAATCAATTTACTTGTGATAATACTAGTCCCAGGTTCCAGTTCCCCCCATCAGGGTATATGACCCTCTGTCATATTCAGGATTCTTGGTCCATTGTCCTTGAATTCCTGATTCTCTCCTCACCTTAGACAGGAGACTCTTGCCATCAATGTTCGTTTCATGGCTTGATTAAGAATACTTATTTTTATTTGCCCGCGTTATTTTGCTCATAACCTCTTGGCTGTAAGTCATTCTTAATTCTTCCCTTGGAGAGCTTATCTCATTAATTTTGAGATTAATTTCCCCAAAATTAAAGCCTAATGGATTATAGAGTGCATAATGTCAACTTCTATATAAGTCTGACATACCCCTCTTGTCCAGCTCATATGGCAAATTCTGAATCTCACTACCAGCAGCTCCTCAATAGTCTGTCTGATCCAGACCTCCGTCTCTTCCAGCAGATGAGTTGGGATGCTTGACGGAACCTCTTTATGGTCCTTCCAGAATTCATACGCCTAGTCTGGTGCAAGCAGCTAGTCCTTCCATTGAATTACCGGAAACAGTAACTAATCCCTTTGAAACCAGGCTGGCCATCATTTCGAACAACTCTCAGCTGATCTTCCTATGCAGTCAATTCCATAGTTGGACTTCAAAACCCTCCTGGATTCCGCTCTTTTTGCTGATGCTCTGAACATCATTGTAGATGCTCTGGAGATTATGCCAGTTGCTCTGGATCATTTGTTTATGGCCAGGTCAGACTTGCTCCCTGAGTTCCTCTTCCAACTTGGTCAAATTTACAAACCCGCTGTTCTGGTTTCTGAGCTCTCAATTGGTAACAGCATACACTTTGAGCTGCCCTATGCTGAACTCTAGGCCCAAGTCACTGAGGCTTTGACATTAGCGCTGAATCCCTCTGATATTGACAACCTTCTAGATTGGGATACTGCCACTTATGCTCTTTGCTTTACTGGCTAAGTTCTTCGAATTTGGTCTACAAAGATTCCAGTTTCACCTGGTTTCCACTGGTCATTCAGCTTTAGCTTCCGCAAAGCCCATAGTCACCGTTTGCAGGATGCAATCTGCTCTCTGCACAACTATCTCTTCTCTGGAGCTTCCCATTGGTATCTTCCACTGATGGCGTTGATAGAAGGCATGATTTGGCAACCCCCGTCGAGTATTCCTTCTTTGCTGCTGGCCCACATGTCCATTGTCCTTGATGAAGCCCATCGTCAGGCACTCAGTACAAATCTTCTGGCTCCAGTGCCATATCAGGATTACTCAGGGTTATTCGCCAATTGCCTCTTTCTTTATTACTGCTTTCCTCTCTGCTCTGGGGTTTCACAATTGGCATCTTCTGACATTTCAATTTCCCTTCCCCTAGTCAGCTTTTTCTCAGGGCTCAGCATCCGCTCAACAAATGTGGTTTCATGTAGGTCTCACCCTCACTAGCATCCAATCTCATATCAATTTTGATGGGTGGTTATTCCTACTGTGATCCATCCTCCCTCCCCCAAGAGGCGATATAGGCAGAATCATCCCCATACTGAGGACGATCAATAAAAATAAAAAATATTAAAAATGTATTAGTTTTTTATCTATGCAGTTTATAATAATGATTTTTTTTCCAATATCTTTTATCAATTTTTTATCTTTATTCTTCTTTTTTCCTATGAGACTTGACCTTGTTTCAGTTCAGAGGTCCATCTTTTCCCCCAAACTGGGTCCTGGGTACTTAAACCTACCAGTTTTCCATGGTTCAGAGGTCCTTTTTTCGGACTTAGCCATCTAGATTGGTTTAAAGGTCCTTTTTTTGGACTTGACCTAATCATCAGGACATGACAAACTTAATGGTTTACTGGTCCTTTGGGAACTCTTTTATTTTTTTGATCCGATACTTTAGATATTTATCATGGACTTGATTTACAACACTTCCATCTAAGAGATTCTTGATGGAGTAAGCATTGGTCGCCATCTTGGCAATTACTTAAACGGACCTGACCACAATGCATTTAATTTGTTTTTTTATCTGAAACCATGCATATTGCAATAGGCGACTCTTTCACCTATTCAATATTCTTCTAATGCTGGTCAGTTTTTCATCCGTTCATTTCGCTTGTATCCTTTTCTTCAAGGTTGTATCAAATGCTTGCAATTGCATATCAATCAGGATACTCATCAGTCAGTTCAAGTATTTCTTGGTACTCATCCCTAATGTAGGTTCCACTACCAAATATAAAATTGGTGGCAACGCGGCCTTTCTTCTGTATAATAATTCAAACAGCATATTTCCTGTTGCTGTAAATGACTAATGTTGTAGGCAAATGTCACCGAACTCAGGTATGTTCCCCATGTGAAAGTTCTCCCAGCGACTAGCTTCCTTGGCGTCACAGCCAGCATCCCATTGACCCATTCTACCAGTCCGTTCATCTCTGGCTGGTATGATACTGACACAACTTTTTGGATCCCCATTATTTCATTTAGCCCCAGGAGCACAAGAGATGTAAAGTTGGTCCCATTGTTGCTCATCAGGACTTGTGGACATCCATGCTGGTATACTACTTGATCCAGGATTAATCTCGCAGTACTAGTAGCATCTAATCTGGTTAGGGCCTTTATTTTGACCCATCTCGTCAGATGGTCAATGGCAACTATGATGTACTTGACTCCCCCTGTGCTCATCGCCAGTGGTCCCATCACGTCAATGGACACTGCATGCCAGGCGAATCCATGGTGGACCAGTTGGTATACAGTTGTATTCTTGTGTGGTTTGTGCAGCTGGCACTCCACGCAACAAGCCAGATGATCCGCGACATCATAGTTGATTGATTCCCAGTAATAATACTGGCGAATATGGTCGGTTGTTTTTCTCAGGCCTCTGTGCCCAACAACCTTGTGAGCTGCTTGTACTATTGCTGCTCTTCCGACGGTTTCAGAAATAATAGCTGCTTCCCATTGATTATATTGAATACTTGTCCATCCATAGTATAAGTGTTTTCCATCACTTTTTGAAGTGCACCTTGGATTTCTCAGGCTCATTTCCGATTCTTCCTTCAACCATTCTCTGGAATAGCTCATCTGCCTGCGGGTATATCAACTGGATTATTGGCAACTGCAATAAGCCATCCGTGTTCTGGTGAGAAGCCCCCACTTGGTGGACTATCTCATAATTATAAGCCTGAAGCTTAAGTGCCTATTGGGCCAGTCGTCCTTCCAGTTCTCTTAGATTGTGTAGCCAACGCAGTAAAGAGTGGTCTGTTACCACCTTAAAGTGAATTTCATGGATGTACACTTAAAACTGCTTGCATGTGTAAATGACTGCAAGGCATTCCCGCTCAGTCATGGTGTAGTTCCTCTCAGCAGCTGAGAGTGTCCGGCTCACATATGCCACTAGATGCTCATCCCCAAGTTTGTCTACTTGGCTCAGTACAGTGCCAATTGCTGTCAACGAAGCATTGGTTTGAATGATAAACTCATGATTGAAATTCAGATATTTCAGAATTGGCGAATCTATCAAATACTGGTGTAACTCATCAAAGGAGTTCTGGGCCTCTTCATTCCATACAAATCCTTTTTTTGGATCCTTTAATAAATGAAATAAAGGCTCAGCTATTTTGGGAGAAGTCCCAAATAAATCTTCTGTAGTATCCAACCATCTCAAGGAATACTTGGATGTCTCAGACACTCTTTGGTACAGCCATATGCTCTATAGCTGCTATCTTCTGGGTTTGCGGCTGCAATCCACTTGAATTGATTACAAATCCCAAGTATTTCAACTCTTTCTTGAAGAAGTGGCACTTCCTTGGCTTAATCTTCAGGCTAGCTTTGGACAGTCTCTTAAAAACTTTTTCCAATTGGTGCAAGTGATTAGTAAATGTTCTACTGAACATATTGATATTATCCATATATACCAGGACACATGACAACTTCAAGTCACTTAGTATCGCATCCATGGCCCTCTGTAACATTGCAGGCGCATTGCAAAGACCCTGGGGCATCCTCGTTGGCTGATATAACCCCTGCGCGGTAATAATCACACATTTTTCTTGCGCTTCTTCTGGAAAGTCGATCTGCCAGTATCCCAAGATTAGATCCATTGCAGAGAAATACTTTGCTTCTCCTAAACGATCCAGCACATTTGTCAATCCTTGGTAGGGGATATGAATCCTTCTTAATAACTTTGTTCAGCCTCCAGTAGTCAATCACCACCCAGTTCAATCCATCCTTCTTCTTCACAATCAGAATCAGACTCGCCCAGGGACTTGATGATGAAATTAGAAGCCCATTCTTCACTAGTTTGCTGATCTCATCCTCCACTACCGCTTCAGCAGCTTTCAATCTTCAGATTGGTCTCATCCTTATTGGTAGATTTTCCCCAGTGTCAACCTTGTGAATTATGTCTCGTGTGCATCCCAAATTGTGGTCATCCTGAGCGAACACTTCCCAATATTTCTTGAATAGTTTGAGAACCTCCTCCTGCTGGCCTTCTAGCAGATCAGTGAGCTGCTCTCGATCAACCAATAGGTTGATGCTTTCAGCTACCCCAACTGTTAATCCCGTTTCATTGAGAGGCCCAAAATCGTTGAATCATCTCAATTTGGCCATCGGGATCAGATAAATAAATGCGATGATCTAATTCCTCTTGATCTTCATTAGTTTTTCACTTAAATTCGCCAGGAAAACTCATATTTTCCATGGCCCGGCATTATTATCCCTGGAGCCACCCATAGCTCCACTCTGGACTTCATCCAGGGATACTGACCTCCCCATACAACAGCTCCAGAATCTCCAAAGTCAACCCTGTGTCAACTATTATCTGCAATCCAGCTGGTATGGTCCTTTCTTTCTTAATCCTTAATGGAATTCCCTGGTTTTCTAGGATTTCCGCCGGCATCTCGCGTCACTTCCTACCAACTAATTGGTATCAAATTGGTACAATGCCATCATTGTATATCATATAAATGAAGTTGTTTCTCCGATTCAATGGAGCTTCAACATCCTTCTGGTATACCAATGGTAACGTCTGACCCAGGATGGTCAATATATTATCCTTGAAGTTACATTTAACTTCATACTTCTGTAGAAACTCCATTCCAATCAAGATATCATAGTTTTGGTTCACCAAAACTATGGATGGCGCAGGTACCACCAACAACCCAAATCATAGTGGCAGCACACTATACACTCCACAGGAAATGGTGGTGTTCAGCCCAGCTGTCCCATATTCTCTCTTGTGTTCCAAGTCCGACGAGATCTTCATCCTCTTCACCAGCTTGGTCAACACAATATTGATGGGTGCTCCGCTGTCAACAATCATCCTCACCCTCACTCAATTCACTTGAACTTCTATATACATACACTCAGAGTATTGTAATATAGTATTTACTGAGTGTAACGTAGTTAATATCTGAATCTAGGGTGTGTCAAATTTGTGCTGATAATTCAGGAAACAATTCATTGCGCTGAGGGGGATAGAAAGATTGGCCTCATCTAAATGGACATCTGATAACTCCTCAGGATTCTTGGCAGTTTGAATATTCTCTGCCAGTTGTCGGCATATGGCTGGGCAACTTCCTAGATTATCTTGGGGTCAATATTCTTTGCCCCAGCTCTGGTCACGGCATTCACATCCATATTGACCACTTAGTATAGATGATCCTGCTCTTCATCTACAAACAGATTGCTAATATCTATTTCTTCATTCATAATATTGAAAGGAACAGGTTTCTCCACTGCTCTAGACTGTTCCTTGTCTAGGCAGCGGGCCCTTTTCCTGAATCCTTTGTGGCTGCTGTCTCCTTGATCTGGACCACATTAATCTGATCCTTCTGCTTTTTGCAGTGTACGGCGAAATGTCCTTTCCTGCCACACTGATAGCAGACCTTCTCTTTCTTGCTTAACCGTCTGAATTCTTCAGACTTATTTCCCAGCACAGTTCAGTTGGTAGCCTCTTTTGCTCCTTTGTTTCCCTTCATGGGATTCAGATTTCATATCAGATTGGACTTTAAGCTTCTATTTGGGGCATTGAACATCGCTCCCAAAATCTTCAGGTTGTCTACCATTTGCGAGGTAGTTATCTCCATTGTGAACATAAAAAGACATCATTCAATGCAAATTGTGATAGGGCCGAAGGGCTGCTTGCAAAGCTATTTTAGCATCAAAGTCATCCAATACTTTCACTCTGGCCAGGATCTGTAACTCCTGGTAAAATCAATCCGCAAAGTAGCAAGAGACTCATCTTTATAGAACTGAATTCCCATAAATTCTTGCTTGCATTTTGACATGCGGGTTGGACTCCTGAACTCCTTCATTATGGCCGCCTTTGCCTCGGCATATGACCAGCTGTCCCCCTGAAGTGAGGTAACACTAGGTTTTGACAGTCAGTGTCCAGGAAGTTCCTGACCATCAATGCCTTTTGAAAATCTCCGTAGCTATTAATAGTCATGTCAAACAGTCGGAAAAATGCTGGGGCATTATCCTGATGGAATGTTGGAAATTTTGGCATTGTTTTAAACTTCTCCAAGTCATTTTGGGTCGATTCTCTCAGTTCAGCTACTCAGCTAACTTGTGGAGTGACTTTGGGCGTCATCTCTGAAATGGCATTAAAGGCGGGTGGCATATTTATTGGGGTAATTGACTTCCAAAGTATAGAGCAAAGGTTTCTCTCTTCGGCATCACTAGCCATATCAGGCTCACAAACACATCAGTGAGCTTTCAGTTCCACCACTTCTTTGATCAATTTCTTATATCCGCACCAAACTTTCTTAAATGAACGCGATCCACTTCTCACTCCATTTTCAGGAATAGGACCTCTCAATTGAGGTCTCCTTCTTTCTTCTTCAATGAGTTTACTTTGCCAAGTAACTAGTTCTTGAAGTTGGCTACATTCTCTTCTCCTTCCTCCACCTTGGCAACTCATTCTTCCAAGGTTGCGAACTCCCAATGGTCCTCTGAGTTTAAGACATTCTGATTCACAGCGGCAATCTTGGTCCACAGCTTGTGTATTTCTTCTTTATATAACATTGTAGTAGATTCTTTACTCAACTACCCCTGTAGTGAGCACCAACTTATAAAATTTCCTTCTGGTTGATTATTGGCTGTCAACCCAGTAACCTTTCTACTGCACAGGTTCAATTTCCTCATGCACTTTGTCACAATGTATAGAATGTATTAATCAATAATAGTATGAAGACTATTATCTGTAGTTGATATTGAACTATTATTCAGCACAACGCTCATCCAGTATTTCCAATTAAATACTCTTGAAGTTGTACTCGTAGGGATTCATTTGCTATACTCTTGTCCACCTGATCTTCATTAAGCTACCCCAGTGATAGTCTCTCTCGGCCCAACACACAGTCAGCAACTATCCCTAATTGTGGTTATTTTATCTCTAGATCCCCGCTTGGATCTTTACTATTCTCTATGAGACTCTTCCAATTATTGCCTTCTGAAATAATATCTTTGAGATAGAATGACACAATAGAAGCTGATAGTCTAACTATACACTGAATCGATAATGTTACTGTAAAGTACTTATTATCTTAAAATTAGAGTTTTCTATGTTTTTTTATAGTAAATACTAGGGAATTATATAGTAGGGGATTTAGCTGTCTAGCCCTCAGTTGACACTTCTTTGATGAAATGGCAGCTGTTGCCATTGAATCACCCATCCTCGTCTTGGCAGTGATGGTCTTCCCCATCCTGGCTAGGATTCTGTCATTGGATATCCTCAAGACCTCAGATGGAAAGAGTCAGAAAACGTGTCCCTAACATTTTCCTCTCAATACAAGCAAACCAACAATAATTGGGTAGCGACCTGATTAGGTAATGGGACTTATTACCCATTATGGCAGATCACTTCACCAACCAATTGATTTGCTAGTTGCAGGTGGCATCACTCGCCTTGCAACTCACTATTCATTCCCAATCAGTCAGTGATGAAACCCAACCAATACCAATCGGTACACCTGATAGTTAATCAATATCAGCTGCCCCTATTTCATCAGCCACTCTGCCCGATGAGATATAAGGTATTCATCCAGATCTATCCTCGATGGATACAACCAGGTGAATATTCCAAAATCCCCCAAATGTAGTTCCTCCAAATCTCAGGACAACTGATTTCCAATTCACTTCGCCTTAGGGAATTTTCCCCTAGTGATACCAGGTAATCTAGCAGGCTTGGAATATGGGCAAAAATCCCAACATCCTTCATTTTGGGGAGTTTTTTAATTACTGCCACAGTCGTTGCGCTGGAAAATGATAACTAGAAGTTGCTTATTGGGGTCCAACTGATGCGGGAGTTTAATTGCATCATCAACCACAAAAAATACCTATCCCTACTAGGGTATCAGATTACATTAATATTTGAACTCCCTCATCAAAAATAAAGGAGCCCCTAGAAAATGGACATGCTTCCTCAAATACCCATCCTCCATTTGCAAAATTGAGTACCAAGTCTTAGGGGGAAAAACTAAGTTTCCCCAGAGGCTGTGGATGTTAAGAGGGGATCCCTTTGTATACCACTCATTCTATCACAATACCCTTGGGCTCACAAGTTATTTTAGATATGCGGATTCAGATCTTACCCCTCCTGATCAAATTTTAAGCTTAATGGACATCCAAACCCTTTCATCAATGAAGCGTTGACCTGCACGTGGATTTTGGATCCTGCCTACAGGAAATCTATCTCTATTCTATTAGGATATTTAACCATTAAAATTCTTAAGGTCCCTTGGCATGCTCCTATTGCTTATGTAAAACTATGTCCCATTATGATTATTGCCAATGTAAATTGTTTTGGCTCAATTACAGGATTTAGGATGATCCCCCACCCAACATAGCTTTGGTTGCCAGTATAATTGGGGATAATCTTACCTTGAACAAATACCAGGATTTTAAAGACCTCCTTGAGGAGTATGGCTATATTTTTTCTTCTGGACCAAGTGACTATGGGAAAATGTCCGGAGTAATTCACCAAATTAAAACTGAGGATCACGCTCCATTTAAACTTTAACCATATCAAAAATCCAAAGTTGAAGAAACTCAAGTGGCCTTAGAGTTACAGCAACTGTTGGAGGCTGGGTTACTTGTGCCTTTCAAAAGTCCATGAGCTTCTCCACTCTTATATATTTAAAAAAGGATGGTGGTCACCGTGTTATCATGAATTATTGCCGCCTCAATTCTATAGACGTAAAGAAAGTTATTCATTGCCGCGTATAAATAATTCATTAAGCTTGATGACGAGGTCCCACTATTTTTTCAGCTATGGATCTCGCCAGTGGGTACTGGCAAGTAGATTTGTTACCATAAGATCGGGAAAAATGCGCTCTTGTCACAAGTGAAGGATTATTTAAGCACATTTAAATGCCTCAGGGGTTGTCTAATGCCCCTTTTACCTTTCAACGCGCTATGAACGGACTACTAGGCAATTTAAAACGTTCCTGCATACTAATTTATCTTAATACTATAACGTTTTTTGAAAGCTTTTACTGAACCTATAGGTCACCTCAGGCAAGTCTTTCAGTGGTTATGCAATCGTCGTTAAAGCCAAAGCCATCAAAATGCTCTTTCTTCCAGAGTAAGATGGATTTTTGGGGCATAAGGTCAGTAAAGCCAGAATACACTCAATGGATGACAAGGTCCTGGCCATTTCCAAAATTTCCCACCTAAATCCCTACAAGACATAAAAATTTTCTTAGGGATGGTGGGATATTATTTCCAATTCATCCACCACTTTGCGACACCTCCAAGCCTCTTGTATATTTATTAAAGCAAGGGATACCTTCCAGTGGAAAGAAGAGAAACAGCAGGCCTTTGACCTATTATGCGTTTCTCTCTCCCACTCTCCAGTACTTATACATTCCAACTTTTAAATTACTTTCTCCTTTTTACCAATGCTAGTGATATAGCCATTGGAGCCATCCTATTGCAGCATGACGAAAACTTGGTAGACCATCCTATTGTCTACTATAGCAAAACTTTAACCAAAGCTAAACTCAACTATAGCACTATGAAACGTGAATGCCTGGTGGTATTATTGGCTATTAAGCATTTCTGACCTTATCTATATGGGAAACATTTCACTATAATTACCAACCATGCTTTACTGCGATGGCTACAGCAGAATGAAGGACCCCAATTGGAGGTTATCCTGATGGGCGTTAAAACTTCAAAACTATGACGTTTCCAACATCCATCGACCAGGGCCCATACACCAAAATGAAGCTTACCTACCCCAGCTGCCCATACCAACTTTAACTGTCCCTGAGGAGAATCAACTTTACAACCTCCTAACTCAACCGCACTTATATAAAGACAAATCCCCAACCTTTCAAAAGGAATTAGCAAAAGTTGGAGGGTCTTTAAGTAAATAATGGTAACTGAGCAAACTTGTGTTTCAAAAATGGGCGCCCTACGTATAATCTTCAGAGAAAACTGACGTCATACTGGAGGGACATTGGCAAGTTGACCCTGAAGGAGTTCAGAAAATTACCAGTGGCTCAAGACTCAATGTTACTGGGAAGGAATGATTGTTACAATCCAAGATGTACTGGACTCCTGTCTGGTAAGCCAAAATCAAGCTGGACCTAATTCCTAAACAACATCCAGTGGTTCCACCATGTGAACCCTATCCATACCATTAACATTGATGTTGTGGGTTTTCTCCCTCAGACCTCTAATGGTCAGCAGTTCCTCCTCCTGGCCATGGATCATTTAACTAAGTGGATTGAAGCTGT
The DNA here is from genome assembly GCA_022478985.1 of Massospora cicadina. NCBI lineage: Eukaryota > Fungi > Entomophthoromycota > Entomophthoromycetes > Entomophthorales > Entomophthoraceae > Massospora > Massospora cicadina. The sequence continues at coordinate 9,361 of JAKSZP010005495.1, read as the reverse complement.
ATTGCTACCTTCCGCTTTAGCAAAAGCTACCGCCACCTTCTTTTATAATCAGATTATCACCCAGCATTGGTACTCTCACATAATACTCTCTGATAATGAGCAAAATTTCCACTTGACGCTGGTGAAAGATTTAGCGAAAATTCTGGGAACCACACAGGTATCTTTTACTCCCTACCATCCTGCTACCAATGTAATTGTAAAATGGATGAATGGTACCCTAACAACCACTCTTTGGAAAAAGGCCATGACTGACCCTCTGCACTAATAAATTCTGCCTAATGCAATTCCTGGCCTATTGAATAAGCTACTACCAAATCATTAAGATGCCAGCCTTCCAGGATTTGTATGGATGAAATTCCAAGTTGCCCTCCAGAGTGCAGGCCATGTTAGATCAGGAATCCCCTGATGACCATGAAGTTACTATGCTGTAAGTCCAGGGGAACGTCCCCTGTGTGTAGATCAGTCACTATTCCCATTTCTGAGTAAAAAGGGGCCAAAGAGGGAGGCTGTACCCCTCATTACCCAGGGCGACCTCACCCATATGGTAGATGAGCGCTGGGTAACAGCCCTCCCTCTTTAGATCCCTCCCCAGGTATCCTCACTCACCTCGGCCAAACTTGTTAGCCAGATTAAGGAAATCTGTACTGAGATCACTGAATTGAAGTCAATTGGTCCAAAACTGATGAAAATCAAGCACAACAATTGGAAACCTTATAATCAAAGAGGGACTAAGGTTGAATTATTGGGTAAAATCACCAACAGTTTTGATTTGGACAGCAGAGCAATTTTCAAAACTAACCCCCTCTCTCAAAATCGTCAGGGATAATCACAGACATGCAGGTAGTAGCATTGGGCACCATCAACAATAGTTCAAAGCTCCCATCCAGCAAATTGGGAGTTGCAGCCAACATAACGCTTTCGACTGGATGAACAGCCAGCGAACAGGCATGGGCGGGTTGGGCTTCATAAACCCATTCCCAAAAAATTAGGACCGCCCCTATGTGAGGTGGCCCTGGGGGATTCCTGTTGCTCATTGGGCAGATGCCGTTGCACCAATTGCGGAAACGCATTCAAGTATCAGTTTAGGCATATAAAGTTGAACTGACAGTGACTCGGCCTGCCGCTGAATTCTTCAATGTCAGTTCCTATTGAGCTTATATGCCCCCATCCCCAAAAAATTCGATGAAAGGTCAAACTTGAGGGACCTGGTCCTGGCTTATTCCCAAATCAATTGACCACTATTTAATTAGTTGCATTGCATTGAGAAAATTGTTGGTCGATTTTCTTCCTTTATTTTCCTTTAAAAATACTTTCCCCAACTCTAGATTTTCATTATGTTGAAAAATGAACCGCCCTTTCCACCAGCATTACAACACCCCCTAAGGGTTTATGGCCATGTTCATCTGGTATTTAATTTTATGGCTTTACAAGATTATGGCTCATCAGCAATTACTGGCGGAACTCCTTTCAAGTTCATAAACGTCTTACCAGCAGCAATGCCTTTGGCATTCAAGTTTGCCGTTTGGGTGCTTCAGCACCTAGGCTGGCAGGCCGGTCTAATTTTAACTTGCTGTTTGCCTGACATAAGCGAAGCATTGCCAATGAAATTTTCCAACTCCAGGCTCTAACTTCCAAAAACTTATCAGCTGCCACCAGTAGAGAAACCAACCAATTTAGTGATAAGCATGACCCCCTGCACACCTTCCAACTGAGTGACCTAGTTTCTTTCTACCATCATCAGCCTGGAGTTCATGACAATGAATTGGGAATCAACTGGTCTGGGCCTTACAAGGTCATTTATAAGCAGGGCAATGAACACCCAAATGTAGAGGTTGTTCATGGTACAGTAGTAAACTGTATCCATAGTCACTTTCTCCATCCGTTTCCCCCCTATGCCAAGATACAGCAGGGGCGTTGTCAGGATTCCAACCCAAATGGGTGATATTAACGAGGTCAATGACGTGAATCAAACCTGACTCAGTCAAATTAGCCAAGCCCTTATCAGGGACAATCGCCAACAACATTCCATGCCCTAATATCAGGGTTCACCTTATTGATGATGCTAGCAAATTCTATTGGACCAACATGTGTAACCTCCCACCAAATCCATGATTTATTATAAGTATAGATCTTAGCTTGAGGTTTTAAAAAACAAAATTCACTTATAATGATGCTTTGAAAAAAATAAAGACTACTCTCTTTTCACCTAAATTAAGTTAAAATTAGTATATGTTAAGAATTCCTTTCCAGATGAATTATCTGGAAAAAGACTTCTTAACAAATAAAAGAAAAAAACAGGTGATCCAACACTCTGAAACTTTGGGTCCCCTGGCCTCAGATCTTTTTTGATATGAGGTATGACACCTGTGGTCCCAAAATGAGGATGGTTTTATCACCAGCTTTAGAGCCTTAATCCCTATTGATGGTGTGGTGGATGTACCCTCATCAGTCAATCAGTTTTCAGCCCCATCATTAGATTTGTTGGTGGAGCTAATGTTTTTATTAGAGCCTAAAATTGGCCAACTTTGCTGATTTTGTTGACTCAGCTGATTGTTTGGTAGCCTCATATGGTTATTCACTGACTTTTTTTTGAGTTGATTTTTTGTTCACTATTGACTTGTTGGGCTTTGAGGTCGATTTATTTTCTTCTTGCACTGAGCGTCCATTTTTAGGGATTTTTTGGGCCCACCTCTGCCATCGTTCCTCTTCCTAAATTGTCCACTTTACCTGGGAAGTGCGTGGTACAATTGGGTAGGGACTCTTTCTATCATCCATTTTGTAGGCTTCAGGGTTTGGACTCATGAAGGGCTCATCATCCGCTTTGGGTTCATTGGCTGTTTCTCACTCCCACACTTCCCTATGAGTGAAGTACAACTCCTGTTTTTAGCACTTCATAGCCGTGACCTCCATTAGGTTATGTGGGATCCACTCTTTAGCCTTTGGTCTAAGGAAGGGTTTCGTCCTAACTTTGGTGACCCTTCCAACGGGGTCATAGTCATACTTGTGAGGGGTTTCCCCTTTTTGATGGTGACATTGGGTTATTTTGTGGCCAGTCTGATAGAAGAACTGGAAGACTTGTTTTGCATCTTCTTGTTCAAGATATACAACCCTGCTTAGACTGGAAAGTTGGTTGAATTGGGGTAGGGCGATATTATTTAGTTTTATCCATGGTACCGGTTGTAGAGTGCTTCAATAGTTTGAGGGCAAAGTCACTTTGCAATATATCAACCGCCAGATTTCTGAAATTCCCATACTTCTCCATAATATGATAATCTAATGTGGATTAATTTGTGTACCCATTTCCTCTCTCAATCAGTTGGTAAATTTTGGAACATTACCCATCAGGAGGTCTGGTTCACATCTCTAGTTGTTTCCATTCATAGACAAACTCACTTATATTTAATGCCAGAAAAAAGCTTTCTGGTCTAGTTTGCCTGGGATTGCTATGTCAATATATCCCATTCAGGTACCCAGTGGTGGTCAAAATACCCTGGTAGCACCTCACCAAGCTCTTGATAAATTGACATCATTGAATTGGACCACTACTCCTCCACCAGCTGCAGGTGGATTCAGATGGCGTCCTTCAGATATGACTTGGGCACCTGGCAGTCCGTTAAGCCACCGGTGATTAATTGTCAGATGTACTCAATATGGCTTTCCGCACCATTTCATATTTTTGGATTGAGCTTCCACAGCGCTATATGACTTGGGTTTCAGATTTGGCTTAGGTACCTCAGCAGTGGTCTTCCCTTTCATTATACAACTAAGCAAATTGTAGATGCTGAATCCCCAATTTTGGAACGCCTCAACCTGAGATATGCTGATTCATCGTTGGCTTATGTTTCTAACCATTTTATGCGCCAATTTCTAGATTTTTCCATTCTAGAGCGTCTGTCAGAAAGAAACCCAGTTGGTACCATAGGAGGGCTGCTTCCAGTCCGCTTGTTGGGTGCAGGTAATTTTGGAGGGCTTCCAGAGTAAGTGAGCTACGTTGGCACCAGTCCTCAACTGTTATGCTATTCCACCCCCATCAGTGAAAATCTGCACCAATTCAGCTGTTACCCCCGCTTTGCACCATTGGAATACCTCTTTGGGGGAAAATCCTTTGTTGGCATATGGAGCAGCTACCAACGGTTCCAGGAAGGATTGTTTCCAGTTCCAGATAGTTTCAATCTGTAAGACCACCTTAAGCCTTTTACAGCCTAGATCAGGGGTTGTAACCCCTTTCATTTCTGCTTCTAAGTGTGGTGCAATTTCATGCTTTATCAACGTTGGGCTGACTTGGGGTGAATCCCGCAGCGTCCCAACCAGTAGCTTCATCCAGTGTGGCGATGTCTCACCAAATTTTCCACTTTGCAGTGGGGAACGCTCAACCACAGAGTATCTATTGGATTGGCTTTGTCACTCCCAGGTTCGCCCACTCCCAAATGTGATTAACATTAGCCCCATGTGGAACCAATACTTCATTTCCAATGGGGTAAACCCATTAGCTAACCAGTTGATGGCCTCTTCTGGCAACCAATCTCAGAAGGGCCCCCACTCCACCGCCTTCTCATTTGTAAAACCCGCCTTTATCAAGTCAGATGTGGTGGCTGAAAGAATATGAGTTTATGACCAGAGTTGAGATATTTTCAGATGGATCCTCCAAATATTATCAGGGCTAGGGGTGCAAGTTAGTCAGGTGTATTTGCCAGCTAATCTCCTAGTTCAGTACTATCTATTGTTATTTAATTCTTGATTAATTTAAGTTCAGCAGAATCTGCGTTACTGCAAAAATGCCAATTTGAGTGTCTTTGTAGGAGTTTCCAGAAGAAAGGCAATGAATTTGTTACCATCCATTGAAAAATGATTCCTCTGATAAATTTGGAGCACCGGCAACTTATGCAAAGGATGCTCAATGTTTTATTTAATTTAATGAAGTATATATGATTGACCAGCAACTTGTGCTAAGGATGGATTAACCTAATGTAAAATTTGGTGAATAGACAAGCAGATCAGGAGGGAATAGCTACCAGAATTAATGATAATTTATTGGAATGCTGGCCTGGATGGCCAATAAGTTTCAGAGGCGCAGTGCCCTTGATATAAGTAGTCATGCTTTCCTCCAAATAAGCATATCTTTTCGCCCATTTATATTATAATTTTTAATAATTTTTCTGCTAGGTTACCATAAAATGGGATGAGATCCCTGACATTGGTGTGAGGTGATGCGCCTGGAGTGGCCAACGCTGCCAGATCCAATACCACCCCCAAGGAGGAACATGTGGGAACCTGGCCAACTGGCCACCAACAATGGCACTGTTGGCTGTCAAACCTGCAGGGTGCAGCGCGGGAGTGCCTTGGCCGCCCAGTATGGGGCAGGACTTACTGGGGCATGCCCAGATGGGTTGACAAAGGATTGGGATGGTGAGGCAGTGTGGGAGTGCCTTGGCCACCCAGGATGGGGGCAGGACTCGCCAGGGCACACCACAGGCCCTGGGGATAAGGTGAAGTCATTGTCTGGTGTGTTGGTGGGTTGGACGCGGACCCCTAAGAGGTTGGAACGCCTATAAAGGTGAAATTCAAAGGGCCAACCAGTCTTCATACTGGTTGGACTGTCACACTAGCAGAGCCTATGGTCGATTTTACAACAGTGGTATTCACTACAGGCGTTTCCACTAGTGGGTTGCCCAAGTAGTAGGAGGACAGGTTAAGACCCAGCGTTCCTTTGAGGGGGCGCTGGGTTAGGTTTGGCCCACTTCAGGGTGGGTCACGGCGCATGATACCATCTGGTTAAGTGGGGGTCAATTTCAAGAAATTAACCAAATGGATCCTCCCAATAGTATCAGGACTTGGGGCGTCAGTTAGTCAGTGTAATTGCCAGCTAGTTGCTTAGTTCAATACTATATTATGTCACTTAATTACTGATCAATTTAGGTTCAGCGAATCTGCATTCACCAACGAAATGTCAATTCAAGGGTCATTGTGGGAGTTTCTGGCAAAAAGCTGATAAATCCAACAACATTCATTCAAAAATGGTTACACGGCTAAATTCAGAGCACCAGCAACTCATGCCAAGGATGCTCAATGTTTTATTTAATTTAATGAATTATATATGATTGATCAGTAACTTGTGCCAAGGATGGATTGACCTAATGTAAAATTCGGTGAATAGACAAGCAGATTAGGAGGGAATAGCTACCAGAACTAATGACAATTTATTAGAATGCTGGCCTGGATGGCCAATAAGTTTCAGAGGCGCAGCGCCCTTGATATAAGTAGTCATGCTTTCCTCCAAATAAACATATCTCTTCGCCCATTTTTATTATAATTGTTAGTAGTTTTTCTGCTAGGTCATTATAAAATAGGATGAGATTTCTGACGTTGGTGTGAGGTGATGCACCTGGTTTGGCCGGTGCTGTCAGCTCCCATACAACCTTTAGGAGGGGCAGGTGGGAACTTGGCCAACCAGCCACCAACAATGGCACTGCTGGCCATCAACCCTGCAGGGTGCAGCGCGAGAGTGCCTTGGCTGCCCAGGATGGTGGAAGGACTGGCTGGGGCATGCCCAGATGGATTGGCAAAGAGTTGGAATGGTGGGGCAGCTCAGGAGCTCCTTGGCCACCCATGATGGGGGCAGGACTTGCTGGGGCACACCACAGGCCAAGGTGCTAAGGTGAAGTTGTTGATCTGCTGTGTTGGTGGATTGGACGTGGACTCCAACAGGGTTAGAACGCCTATGAAGGGAAAACGGCAAAGGGTCAACCAGTTTTCATAATGGTTGGCCTGGCACACTAGCGGAGCCCACAATAAATTTTGTGACATCCAGTGTAAGGCTTTGGTAGCCTTAAAACCAACCGCAATCCATGGCAGCGCAGCCTCTGGGGAGAATGTGATGTTGTACTATTCCATTGCAATATTGACTGAGATGGTATGCTGAGCCCACTCAAGGATGGTCAAAATGTTTGGAAAATGTTTCACATAGTTAATTAATTCTGTTTGACTAAATGTCAAGCTCCTGAAGGCCTGGGAAAATTTAGTGAGTATACCAGTTTTGTTATACTCCATTGCATTAAGGAGATTGATCCTGGATGCCATCCATGCTTTTGCATCTGCAAGCTTTAGGTCCTCAAAAATGGCCACTTCGATTGTCTGATGCTCAAGAGGGAGTTTCATCCACTTCAATGCATCCTCAGCTCAGATCCATGACTTTTTTTAGAACATCACCATATTTAGTAATATCTGGGTGTTAAGTCAGAGCTTGGTGGCCCCAGCAGAGATTTATAGTCCTTCAAGATGGCTGTAACGGTGGGCATGATATTGAGATTCGCTGCATCAACATCGAGTATGGAGACTTCAGTGTCTCCCATTATTCAATTTTGCAAGAGGACAAGCCACAATGTACTAGCATATCCTTCTGGATGGGATTATATTTTATCAGAGCTTGTGATAATGACTTAACCGTAGTTGGAGTTTTGGCTCCTTTCAGTTGCACCTTTAGTTTTATTGATGAACTTTCCTTGTCATATGATCCTTCAGATTTGGTTCTGAAACTCCTCCATCTCCATCATGGATGGTACCCAATTGTTCACTTATACTTTTGGATTGATTTTAGGCTTCTTTGGCCCCCCTGTCAACTGATCTTTGTTCTGGATTATCCTCAATGGTTTGCTCAGGTTTTGGATTGATTTTAGTTGAAATTCATCTCCCCACTGACTGGCCTTTGTTGGTATGATACTCAACATTTTGAAAGAGCGATTGAGTCAAATATTAATGTAGAATTTCCCTGACCCAGCCAAAAACTTTTAGAGGTGATGTCCTGACGATTTAGGCGGTCAAATTTGCTGTTGTGTTGGATTCAGACTCTAATGCAACTAAAACTCCATCAGAATTTTTTACATTTTTTCCTGCAGGACCCTGATCTCACAACCAGGTTGAGAGTTATTGGTGGAATATTCCCAACACCACTGTTCTTGATATCACTGCGTCCCTCAGTGCTATCTTTGGTAAGGCTTTTGGGCTCACTAGTATAGCAGGCATCATGAGTTTTAACTCAAGGTCCTCATTGCTTTCTGGACATGTTTTATCCCAATTCATTTGGTTACCTTCTTTGCTTTCACCAAGGAGGTTAGCAATTGTAGGTGCCAAATTTCAACAAATTCTCTTGTCCCAGGAGATTTTACTCCATCTTTTCCCCCAGCTTCATCATAAGGAGAACTTAATTTGTCTTAATCTATCGCCATTAATAAGAATAATCAGCCTCATCTCAATCAATTGATTGAAAATTTAATTGCACATAGATTAATAAGCACTGATAGATTTGAACCAAATCCAAATCAATAAATATTTCATTTTTTGGATAAAAAAAGAAGGTTGATTTTTAGCCTATCTTTTCTTTAAGTTATTGCTTTTTGAGAATCAACTTAAAGCAAATTTGAGAGAAAACCTGCCCCATAGGAAGTGTAATTTGAAACTTCCAGAGTGGTGCTCACTACAGGGGCACTCTGAGTTATGCACTGAAAACACAACTGCCAATATTATGGATTCTCAAGTTTCGCCTGAAGAAGCTCAAGACTATGAGCACAGCTTTATTTTATGATGGGTTCATTCATCTAGAACTGCAATCCCACGAGTACCGTCCACTTTGGGATTCTGTGCCAATTTTAAATTTTATAAACCTAATGTCAGCTTTACAGAGAATTTTCAAATCCCTCCTGAGATTTTATAAAATATTATTAATTAAATGCTTAAGGGAGCCTTAATTACTAGAATCCATTCCGCTTGATCTCTTTCTAATGCTGAATCCTCTATCTTAAGAAAAGTGTTGCAAACCTCACAAATGCCAGGAATTAGCACCAAGAAATACTTACATCAGCTAGTTCACCCTACCCTATACCATCTATTACCGGTTGTGGGAATACATCATCAAGGGATGCATAATTTACTATAAGGACTTCAGTCCTTGATTTATTATGTTACCAAGTTTTTCAAATCTGCCTCTGAATTTAGCAGAGATTAATGAGATGCTATCATAAATAATAGGACCTTTTAAATGAAATACATCAACAGCTTATTCAGCTTGACCATGGAATGTCCAGCTTTGTTTAATTACAGTTTCCACAATGAGTCTGGGAAATTCAGCAAGAATGGAAAGTGGGAATTTCTCAACTTTCTAAGCAGAGTCGAGCAATGGAAGCAGAAATCAGAAATTGTCTTTTTAAATTGAAGCAATTGTACTTGGGAATCCAATCCCAAGTCATTGAAGTAGATAAAACTTATAGAACTATGGGTCCTCCTGGGGTTGAAGGACCCCGTGGTCTACCTGGGGGCGTAGGTCCAAGAGGACTCCCCAGTGTTGAAGGCCCTGCAGACTGCCAGATGC